>JBCAUF010000057.1:21766979-21782604 GCA_038406115.1 Haemulon aurolineatum | reverse complement strand
GCTGGTATTGATGTATTTTTTCCGTGTTGGTATCGAATTGGTATCGAAGTATCGATTCTTGTGACAACCCTAGTCTGAACAGCAGAAATCAGTTACATAAACATGAATTATATTCATTAAAGAAAGCTGATTTGAGTATAGATAAGAGTAAATAATTTGATTATTGAGTTTATAGAAATATGTTCTGAAATGGAAAGATGAAGTAATGTTTTTAGTTATTAGCAGCTGTGCTGTTATACTGATTTGAGCCCGTTCTAAAGGTCTAGTTGACCAATCAAATTGCAGGTTGTGGGCTGGTCACCATGCACTGGAAACGTCAAGACTTGAAGTCCTAACAGCCTGTTCTACATTTTATATTTCAGAGTGACCTTCACCAGTGTTATGAGATTGTATACTTATGGAAAGACATACTGCAGGAAATGGATATAATATAATGATATGTTTATATGTTTAAATATCCTGTATTTACTGTATTACCATCAACCATAGCTGCTGGAGTGCTTACGGACCAATCGTGATCACTTCTAACGCCACTGCTAAGCCTGCAGCTGTGAAGCATGGAATGTGTGGTCTTAGACAAATATTAAAAATAAAAGACACTGCAGAGACTTTCAGCTTCCCCAACACAAAGCCAGTGACTGGTGACTGTCTTGATGTATGTGAAGCAACAAAAACACGATGACAGATGGAGTGAAAATCATTCTAAACAATAGAACCATTGTTCTTTAATATGCAGTTATTGTATATGCTTGTTATCATACAGAAGTTAGTTTCCTTTAATTGACTATTTCCTTAATCAAACCTAAAATGATATTATGTTGATGTTTAACCAGCTGAACTTAATAAAACTAAACAAATGCAGCATAATGGAGGAAGATAACACAAAGCAGGAGTGCACATGCAAGACTGTTTATACAGGAAGCAAGCTATCACCACATGGACTGACACAAACACACACACACCTCTGTGTTTGTGTGCGTGGGAGGGAGAGAGAGAAAGACAGACAGAGAGAGAGAGAGAGAGAGAGAGAGAGGGTTTGAGCATCTCTCTTCATCAGATTGAGGAGGCATTGTGTAAGAAGAGAGGATTAGGGTCTGCACAACTGTGAGAATAGAGGGAGTGGAGCCATACGTAGACAACGCACACACATACACAGGTAAAGCGGAGACGGTGTGCACCACTGCCACCGTAATTATTTCCCCAGTTTGACAGGGTGCCAGCAATTACCTGATACCAGGACTCCTTATCTTTTGTGTGGAGGGCAGGTTCACACTTGTAGCCTCAGCGAACCCAGCCCAGTCTCTCTCTCTAGCTCTCTCTCTCTGACACACACACACACACACACACACACACACACACACACACACACACACACTCGCATCTCTCCCCAGCCTGCCTGGAGCCTACAGAGGCTGTGAGCCAGTAGCTGCTCAGGTATGAATTAAAACAAGTTAGGTGTGTGATATTATGCTGAGCTATTATGCTGAGCTGATTAAAGAATTTTTTTTCAGGGAATCAGTTCTCCCTTTAGTGCAAAAATTACTGATTACAGGCCAAGGCTTCACTTTTCTTGTTTCATCCAACCAACAATACAGCAACAAGCATTTTTGCTTGAGTTTACTGATTTTATTCACTAATCTGCAATATTAACAAAATGAATAATGCACCTTTGTGATTAAAGATACTCCAGAAGCAGCTTAGTGAGGCTAGCAGTAGTGATAGCTCTTAACAGCCACTGAAGTGTGTGTGTCATTGAAGGGTCATTTGTCTGCTCATGCAACATAGAGAGACTCTGCTTGGGTCTTTATGACATGAGAGGAGTCCTGTAATTATAGAGGAGCAGAGCAGTGTGTATGCACACACTCACTCTCGCCTCATCCTCACTAACAGAAAAGAATTAAGAACAATGTGAAGGAAAAAACTTCTATCTGTGTAGCTCTGGACATTAATGATGATAACTTTATGCTCATTAAATACATCTAGTAACGCAGCATCATCACTAAAAGTAGGTTCAACAGGGCATTAAACGCAGTTTAACAGTGTGTAAACCAGCTGTAAACCTGTCTACTGTAGTGTAGTGAAACTATTTTGAACCATTTTATGTTCAGTAGTTTTGCAGTCCTTATTTACCCAGAAAGCCCTGGAATTGATAAAAATGTTATGTCATGTAATAACCATGCAAAAGCTGACGCAAAAAAACCAAATACCTTAAAAAACGTACAGTATGATAAACAAATTGTGATGAATTGTTATGAGAGTGAATGAGATGTGAATTAGACAAAATTATGTAGTTAGTAGAGTTCTCAGCGTCTTTTTGGAACTATAATTATATGCCCCCTCTCCTGCAACCCACCCACTCACTCACTCCTTCTCATGGTGTGTCGCGTTGCAATGGTCGGTTTTGTAACACAAAACCCCACTGGATGCCCTGACTCCAGCATTGACCTCAATCCACCCTTTGTGTTTGAGGGAAATGTGTGTGTGTGTGTGTACATACACTCAACCGAGGAAGGGGACACTGTTTCCATACAAAGGGAACTGGCTAAGATCATTCAGGACCCAGAAATTGAAAGAGAGAGAGAATTTAATATGATCTTCTAAGTAGAGACAAGGACACATTCACATACTGTGGACTGTATTCATCCTCACACAGTGTTCACCACACTGTGTCCCAGATGTGTGTCATTCTTTCCTTTAGTTTCATAACTTTTAGCACTTTAATACACGTTTGAAACCATGGTTGTTAATTAAATATAGCACTTTGCAGCACATGCAAACAAGATGAAATATTATCTCAGTGTAGAGTTATGTTTTCATATAATTTTATTTTTGAAAGCAAATAGAGTTGAACTTGACGAAGGTCACATGTTCATTTACCTGTATTACTATTGATAGATTACATCAATAAGTATATTCACCATATTAATTTGTGAGAACTCAGAACATGGCAACAACACTTAAAATAGGTCCAATGGGTGAAGGAACATGATCAGTCAGATGATCCGAGAGGCTGCAAACAAACCCCCAGGTTGGTTAAAATTATTTGAAGGACAAAAAGGCCATTTATTAAATGATTACCCAAACTCTTCGTTGTAAATATCCATCACAGTGTGGAGACCATGTGCCACCCAAGGGTGTCTTATATGATTTGTTAATTTGACCACTATGTTTCCCAAGCCCAGATTTGAACAAAGGGAGGCTCTGCTGATGTGAGAGGTCACATTGACTGTATTTTCAGTGGGAGCAGGAGACAGTAACCAAACCTAACCCTTTGTTAATGTCAGATGGGGTAGACAATTTAGCATTTTTAGATGTCCAAGATATACGCTAGTTTGAACTGAGGCATTCCATAATTACTTTTTCATTTTTTCTTCCCATCTGCAGCGCTGAAGAGATCCTTCGACATTGAAGATGTGGATGACATACCATCCTTCTCCACAGCTTCCCCCGTCTCCACCCCGGTTTCTCCCTCTTCCTCCCATTTCATCCTCAACCACAACAAAGGTAGTGAGGGTCGGGGAGGAGGTGGCCAGTCCCCATCACTAGCCTTCAACAACAACAACAACAACTTGGGCCCGACAGCCCACCACTCCCGCATCAGCCTGAGTTCCAATCCCAGCCCAGTGCTCAAGTCCCGCACTGTAGTCAGCAGCATGTCCTTCAACCGAGGAACCATGAACAAGCCAGCTATCCACAACAATGGCTCCTCTGTGACCAGAGCTGCATCTTTCCAGAGCAGGTTAAATCCTAGTTGTTATTCCATGTTGACTGGGCCAGGCAGTGACAACGACAGTCTTCACAGCTCCACATCCAGCCTGGAGTACTCTGGAGGTGGAGGTGGTGCCCTCACCCTTACTAAACTTGGGTCATATTCCAGCCCTCCACCTCAAGGGGAGTACCATCGAAACCAGCCCCAGTTCCCACAACACCTAGAGGGAGGTGC
Source organism: Haemulon aurolineatum (assembly GCA_038406115.1). Lineage (NCBI taxonomy): Eukaryota > Metazoa > Chordata > Actinopteri > Lutjaniformes > Haemulidae > Haemulon > Haemulon aurolineatum. Next base: position 21,778,661 of record JBCAUF010000057.1, on the reverse strand, counting down.
AAACATAGGAAGAAACCCCAACCTGAAGAAGTTCTCCTCCCATGGCAGTGTTTTCCACTCTGAGATGGACCAGGGGCCAGGTATGGTGCGAGGTGTTCCAGAGCCTCTGGGGGTGAACCATGGCTCCATGCCCAGCCTAGACCACCAAATTCGTGATGGAGGAGGAGGAATAGTGAGTATGCAAAGGGGCGGAAGTGGAGGCAGGATGTCTCCAGGGCTGAGGTACTCCAATGCTAATGCAAACTGGAATGGTCGGCTTCATAATGCCAGTTCCTTTGGGGAGGAGGCCTACTCCTCTGGCTCCAAAAACCACTACCAGCAGCAAGAACCCCACATTCTCAAGGCTCCCCAGGCCAAGGCCAAAGAGACTCCACGTCTCAACAAGTTTCCCTTGGATCTGGACAGCTTGGTAAGCAGCAACTCAACCACTTCTCCCATCAAGGCTCAAGGAGGATTCATAAGTCCCAACCCCCCCAAGCCTCTTCCAAGGAGCACAGGAGACCTCCAACACCACACCAGCCCTCCATCCAACTCAGCCAGCCCATCAGTCTCTCTCAGCAGCCTGGACAGTTCCTCTGACACCCCTCCTCTCTCCCTCCACCATCCCTTTTTGCCCTTCTCTCCATTTTCTCCAACCCCCTCGCAGGGCTCCTTCCCTGTCCCAGAGATCAGTTGCTCACCTATGCCCCTTTCTCCAGCACAGAGTGCCCAGCTGGAGAATCCTTCAGAACCCCAAGTTGTTCAGGTGCTCCCCAATCTGCCTAACCCTTACAGCCCCTCCAGCCCCACAAGCCCCAGAGCCATTCGTTCTTTGGAGGATGGTGTAGGTGATGCCAAAGATAGTGTAGGCTCAATCTTACAGAGGATTGCCTCCTTCTCCCGGGATGTTGTCGCTGACACCATCCCAACAGTTGTGACAAAGCCCCCTGTTGTCCAAAGCAACGGCGGGTTGTCATCCACATTTGGGTGTCCTGCTGAGACCACGACCAGCTGGAAACAGGGGATGAAGAAAGAGCAAGGTAAGATGATTCGAAGTGCTTCAAAGACTGTAAGAATACTCTTAGTAGCATGCACATCAGTGACACTGAATTCAGTCTCTGCATTGAACTCATCCTTGTAAAACATCAGTAGTGAACACACAAGCTGGGCATGGATGCAGTGGGCTGCACTGGGTGCACCCAGGGAGCAATGGGGGTTGGGTGCCTTGCTCAGGGGCACCTCAGCCCTTGACCTGTCATGAGATTTCAACCAGCGACCTTCTGGTTGAAGGCCAAATTCCCTTCCTTTTGGCCAGGGGCTTCCCATAAATATTTACATGTGTATTTGTCTGTGCCTATGACAAGAGGGCAGGAGAGATTTCTGTAGTTGTTCAGGGGTTCAAGAGAAATCTGTGTGTTGTTTGCCTTTCTATTGTTTGTCTTTGGTCTGTCGCCTGTATTTGCATGTTGTAAACCTTGAAACATGGAACATTATCAGTGGTCAACCTTTTTTATGACCACTGACATGATAAGACTACAGCAAGTAGAGAAACACACACACACATTTCCCATTGGTATTGAGACTGATTCAGTAAAAGGGTTTCTGTTGGCTTTCTGCTTTCATATTTAAAGCCTTGCAGTTGGTGGGAGATCGCTCTGATTGGCTGTTCAGCTAAAATGAATCAGTGCACGAGAAACGACACAGAAGTGATGAAAGCAAGCAAAAGACAAAAGTAATGAGGACACATAAAGAAGGCTCATGTTATTTATCCACGACTAAAATGCCAGTGCTTTTGAGGGCCTGTAGTGTAGCCTAATGCCCCCTCTACCACCCTGCCAGTTTGGCGTGTTTTGTTTTGAGTCAGCCACCAAATGAGAGTTGTGGTTTTTGCCTCATTTAAAACCACATGTAGCACAGGAAATAAACAAACTCTTCCAGTATCTCTGCAATCATGCTGGACATCAACAATAACTCCAGGTTTCTCTCATTCTCACATATTATGCTAGCCTATGTGTAGTGTAAATATTGATTTCTCACGCTAGCTAATATTAGCTAAAAATAAGTCAGTGTAATGTGATATACACAGTTTAAAACATGCATGTGTTTTGAAGTTTACAAGTGTTTTTATTTAAAAAACCTGTTTCACATCAAACTTTCTAGTATTAAAACTCCACTGTGCTTTAACAACTTCTCACACTGCACAGAATGTAAAGAGCGGACAGAAACATGAAGAACAGAGTTCAAATGGTAAATGTGGCTCAACACAAACAGAAAGTAATGCAGTCATTAGAGAACTGTTGTTCTCATGCATTCACTCTCGTTTTCACACATACTGCTGCAAAAATGATACATTGTTTCATTTTTCAGCTCGTACGTTTCAGGAAAATTTGTATTTCCGGTACTCACGATACCAAAAAAAGCACTGTTTTTTTTGGGCTTACACCAGCTAGTTCTCTATTTTGGTTTTGTTCATTCTCCTTCTCATGCAGAACATTTATCCATGCATACACATTGACAAGTTGTGTGTCTTTGTGTGTAAAGCTTGTCTAACATTTTTAACAGAAGCTGTAAAGCTATTTTAGGCCACCTCCTCCCAGATGGCCTTTGGCTCCTGTTTCCTCTGATAACAAAATCAACATCTCGGCATCACAGTTTCAAGAAAACATGTTACAACTAGAAGGGAGACCATGGCCAAGGCAGATAGACAGTGTACTCATCAATGATATGTGAATCTCAGCACAATGGCTATTGAACTTCACATGGCCAAATGCCATATATCGCAATGACAGAAGTGAAAAATTATTTGTGTATCCTGCCCATGATTGGGATCCCCTCCAAAATTGAATTGGGTTTTCCTTGGCCCATGCTAGACTGTTCCACAAATTTTAATGAAAATTGTCCCAGCTGTTTTTCCGTAATCCTGCTGACAAACAGACAAGCAAATAAAACAAACTGAAAACATAAGCTAACAAATAAACCAAAGACAAGATAATCCGACAACAAAAAGAGAAGAGAGGTCAGAGGATAATCTGCATTACATGTAAAACCAACAAAGCTCAATACACAGTAGACACACAGGATTCATGTCACTAAGTGCAACAGGTGGTTTTGCTAGTGCATATATGCTGATAAATCCAGACTTTAATCTTACAAATGTTGAATCTCTCTCACTCAATCGTCATATTAGTAAGTAAAGGCCAAATAGTGTCTTGAGTAGAGCGAGTCGTCCTCTTAGGGTTGGTTGTTCGATCCCCCACTCCTCCTGTCCACGTTTTCCTGCCCACATCCTGGTGCGAGACGTCCCAAATTGTTCCCTCAAACAAACATATAAAACACAAAGTACCTTAATTTCATCCATGCAGATCATGAATCAGATGGCCTGATGGGGTGTTCTGCCTTGTTCTTGTCCCACTTTGGTTTAGCCTGATGAGACGATGTTTACAGAGGAATCTTATCTAATGCAGATTCAAAAACAAGGTTGAGCTGTTTAACAAACAGCAGGCATCTGTTTTAAGGCGCCTGTGGGGATTTTCCCTCGCCTCCTCCAATCTCACGAGGGAATTAGTCCAATTCCTCCGAGATGAAAGAGATACAACAGGAGGATCTGACTGTGTCAGAGCTTCATTCTCGACTCTCCTGGAGGCTCACATGACAACACGAGAGATCAACAACAGGGTGTGGGTGCACATGTTGTATGGTGTGTCGTTTGTTTCCTGCAGAACATGGTGACCCGTATGAATAGGTGATGACAAGGTTTTAGGGTCATTTCTGTTTGAATCCTCGTTCACTGGTTTGTTAGGGGAGGGACAGTGACTTGAAATAATAATTATATTATCATGTGATAAAGAGAGTTCACTCTTTTTGTGAAGATTTTGAAGAATATGAATAAATTATCCTTGATCTTTGGTTGGGGGAGGGGCAGGTGAGTTCGTGCAGCAGTGAGATTTTAATGGAGTGCTCAGTCACACCCTGTATGGTGACATAATTTATTTGTGGCACAATTTACTAAGCAAATGTGTTGCTTGAGGATGGGACAGCCTCAGTCAACAGTTTCATCAGAGCACACGTCGCTGCCGTCATCTGTGCTCGTGTTGTGAATACAGGCTAATGTGAGATAATGGCTGTTCACAGTGAAATGATTGTTTTGCTCTTTCCAGTGCTTTACTCTGATCGTTTGTTTCCCATAAAAAGCATGAAAACAAAAAAGGGGCCCCCAGGGCCTTTTCCTCTCCTCCCTTCCTCTGCTCTTAAAGAAACATACAGAGGAAAAGAAAAGTCAGATAGTAGGAGAAGGCAACACAGAAAACAAGTTCAAGAAAGTCGTCTAAAATAGAAAACAATGTGTTTTATCTTATTGGTTAGTAATGAAAATGCAGGAATCCAACCTATAATCTAATGCTGTCAGTACAGTAAATCGCCATGTACTGAATAAAGATCAGTATTGTTCTCCCTGTTCCCCTCACCCCATAGGTTATTTCACGTTCATATCTCTTTCCACATCTCCTCCACCTTGAGAAAGCACTCTTATCTCACCTTCCATTTTACACACCTCTTTGCTTCATCAGTTCTGCATTCCTCTCAATCTTCCTCTCGTTCTCCCTGCTGCATCTCCACGTCATCTCAACAGTCATTTCACAGGCATGACGCTCCAACAGCCGCCGTGATAAATACACAGCATCTAAACACCGCAAACAGCACCATCATTATCTAGTATAACTTTATGCAGTCCTTCCTCTCTGCTTTTTTAATCATTCTTTCTTTTCTGACCCCCCCTCCCTCTCTCTCTCGTTGGCTGTCATGCCCAGGCTTGTCTGGACTCCCCGTCCCAATCCCTCTCTCTTTCTGATTCAGGCTTTAATGACAGTGATTTAGGGAATGAATTCCTTTCCTGCAGATGTCTGAGCGATCGTCCTGTTTCTCCCCCCCCCTCACTTTATAACCTCTCTGTCACAGAAAGATTTTTGTTGTATGTTGGTAAGATTGGAGGAGTCTTGGGTAAGGGCAGCAAGGCACATAGGGTGCGTTCCATTTGGCTAACACTGACAGCACGAGTAAGTTACTAGGGTCGTCCAGTAAAACACTTCAGAGTAGGTTCCACCTGTGAAGCTCCTCTGGAAGCCTTGTCTCTCCTCACTGCTCATCTCCTAGCAAGACACATTTAAGGAACTGGATGAGGGTATGTACCTCAGTTTTGAGGACACGGTTCGGTACATTTTTGGTACAATGTGGGAACAAATTGCACGGTGCATCCCGGCGCAGCTCGGTGCAAGTACTCCCCTTTCCCACTTCTGTCACTGCGCCGAGGTGAATCCATGACACCTCCTCCTGCTGCACCGCCATACCCATCTCGAACTGCCAAACTGACCGTGCATTGCGTTGCACTGCATGAAACTTGCACTGCGCAGGCTATGCCACCCTTCGCCGCACCAAGAAACTAGAGCCCATTGGGTCCCTGGCTCTGTGATCGGAGTAAGGATGGACTCTCTGGAGGAAGTTGTGGAGAGGGACACAATGAGGATGGTGGAGGCCATCCTAAACAACATGGAGCATCCACTGCACAACACCTTGATGGACCAAAGAAATAATGGTGGTGGAAGGCTCCTCTCTCTTTGTTGTAAGACAGAGAGATACAGAAGATCTTTCATACCAACTGCCATCAGACTTTAGAATTCTTCTACAAGTAGATGAGCAGACAAATGCATTCCTGCCATCTCCATGACTTTTTCCATAATCGTTTTTTATGTAAAGTAATAGGTCGAAAACAACCACATTGCATCTTCCTGTTCGTCTGCCATGTTTGTTTAAACCGAAGTCATGTTTGACCACGTGACATTTGGAATATTGAGCAAGAACCTGATACTCTGCTGAAGAATCGACTAATGTGCGCTGTGCTCCGTAGTTCATCTCGTTGCACACCACACACTGTAAGATCAGAAGAGTGAGATCTTATTATCATCAAGTGTGCATCCAAATCTGTGAAGGTTTGAAGAATCCTGCCTTAGCTGGTTCATCAGCAGATGGAGTTTGCTCAGATGTCACAGAGATGGCTTAGTTGTCGTCATGTAACATAAATAGTTGGTTCCTCTATTCAGGAATGGTCTTTCTCCAACCGTCTGGGTTCTTGGCTTGTTTCACTGATGTGTTCCTCACCTCCGTCACAACTGATGTCATAATGATGTCGCATGCATTTGGCTAGAGTCCACATGAGTGGAGCAGCAAGGATCCTGGACTAGAGGTTGAGTGAACACCAGGAACCATCAGCTGTCTGTGAACACCAGACTGAGACCATTCACAGCAGTTCTGGAGGTCAAAAGTCATGGAAAAGGTCAACGGGCATCCACCAGAAGTCAGTGGACGGCAGGAGAAACATCAAGAACAACATTCACACTGAGCAATTTTCTGCACAGCTGGGACACTTTTAGCAGAGCTGATGAGGCTCTGAGATGAGCGATGAAACTCCCAAACAGGAGGCTCAGTGCTCTGAGGGCTTATAGATGGCTCCATGACAGGAGGCACAAGGAAAGTCTAGTGTTGGTGATGTTGTGTGTTGTCGTGTTAAAGCCCAGGAGAGTCGAGCTGGCACATACAAAGAGCCGGTAGGATCTTTTCGTACGGGAACCTCCTCTCTGCTGCTGTTTGTTTCTGTTTCAGCCTGCTACGTCGTTCTTCCCACCAGCTCAGATTAGAACCCCATTTCCTGTCCAGTTGTTTGGGTCAAGGCCCTGAAATGTGTTTCCTGCACCAGATAAGATTAGCTCACCCTGGCTGTGCGGGGTTGCTGTTCGTGCACACGCACACCAGGAAGGACAAGCGACGAAGACACCGACAAAAGGTGAAACGGGAAGGCTGACAGGCAAACACGAAACAACTTCAAAATGATCTGGCTTCTGCGAAAGTGTCCTCAAAAGAACTTGCTCGCATTAAATAACGCTGCGGGGCCAACTTAAATAGAGGGAGAGACAGAAAGACAAAGGGTCAGAGAGAATGACTGAGTGAGGCTTGTGGTTGAAAGGTGTGAGACAGCAGGGGGGAATGTGACATGAGAGGCAGTGAAATGTAAAGGGAAGACTCAGCACTGATTGAGTGCACAGTAAAATCAAAGCACCGTAAATCAACAGACGGTGGATTAGAGGCTCTTAGAGGAGAGAACGTCTTCAAAACACTGCTGCGGTGATGAGTCACACGGGTCACTGAGCTTATGTGTGTGTGTGTGTGTGTGTGTGCACGTGGGACATGATAGAGTAACAACACACACACATACACGGTGTGCAACAAATTTAAGGTAAAATTGAATTGAAATTTGATGTAGTTAATGATGACATTATTGTCAGTGTATCTCCACATCCAAACTAGAGAACACAGTAAGTCTAAAACTGAGTCCACATAAAAGCCATGTGACCATACACATGGAATGAATTATGTAATTATGTAAATAGGGTGCAGGGGGTTCTACAGGGAGAGACTGTAGGTTGTAATAGGAGAAGGCCAGGATGAATATGAAGTAGGCTGTCTGTTTGAGGCTTTTTTTAAATTTTATTATTTTTTTTTATTTGCACAACTTTTAAAAAAACAACAATATAGAAGAGAAAATTGAAACAAAAATATGTGCAGGTGAGCAAAGATAGACAATTATTAAATAAATACATATTATTGTTCCATAATTGGGCTCCATGGTATCTTATTGAAAATTGTGCACAAGATGTATGTTACAGAGGTAGGTATAGGTTATTGATTTGCCTAGTGGAATATTGATGAACCTGAGAAGTAAAAATAAAAAACGTGAGAAAGTCTGGTTAGGCTGTAGGTAAGTGTTTAGACTTAAAAATAAAAGTACAAATTTGAAAAATATTGATATCAAAAATAGATAATATCTTACAGGTTATGACAGAGAGAGGTTGGGCAACACGTCAATTGGGAGAACCGTTCATATTTTGATGCTCTCCACATTTGCATGATGTGTGTGTGTACACACTCTAATCCTGGTGTATGGACATGCTCGTTGCTTTTTGGTTTGAACATGAAAAAGTGTCTTTTTAGGCATTTCATCATTCATGTCCCATGACAAAGGGACACCGCGAGGCTATAGAGTAACACAACAGGCTGCATAGTGCTAATCAAGCACCTCATTGACAACATGATATGAATATGACAAGCTTAATAGGAGTGTTAATGAGATGACATCGTGTTCTCCCTCGTAGCTGCTGTGGATGCTGTCACTCACGTCAAAGCAGTGACGAGTGTTCAGACAGAGGGACATCAGAGCGGGGTTCAGGGTGGAAACGTGTGGAGGAGGAGAGGAAGGAGGAGACTGCTGCAGAGGAGCGAGGAGTCAGCGGCCGAGTCCAGAGGAAATCCTCCCTCCCTCATCTGCCTTCCTCTCTCGTTTTTGTGCGCTTGTTTGGCAAAGCTGTTGAGGGATCTCTGGTTACACACATATTTGCTGTGTTACTGTTGTGTGTGGTTTGAGGCTGGTTGGTACATGTCCTGGTGGCAGCCCCGACGCTTTCTGCAGGGGGAATGTTCGAGACTAAAGGGTCAGAAAAACACAGGCCTCGTCATGGATGTGTCTCACTCACTTGCTGCAGCCATGTGTGAAGGAAGAGGCACGTACAGACCGGTCACCATGTCTGTGTGTGTGTGTGTGTGTTGGGTAAAGAAGCGCCTGCAGCTGGGCTTGGCTTGGATTTGTTTCCAATCTGTTTAGTTGTCCTAACATGGCTACCCTTTGACTTGTCCCATCAGCTCATTACACCTACTGAGCGCTCATCTACGAGAGGGTCGAGTCCAGTTCAGGTTCATGAGCGCTGACACAACTGGGTTTTTATAAGATATCAGTTGAAAACATCACCACTTTTGTGTATATTTGAACGTCTATTATGCATTTTCCTTTCATTATACATTATCACTATATATGATGTAGTGTTAGTTTAAAAAAAGAATACTCAATGAATTTATTCAACTCCTAAAAGTGATTTTTAGCAGCATTTATTTTTTTTACCTATTTACACACTCTGACTGAGCACTGTAGAACTCTCTCAGACTCACAGGAGTCATTTGAGTCCTTCAGAATAAACCAATTCATCTTCAAAGCACTTTTGATGGGATGTTTTCTTGCATTCCTCCGGGATATCACTTGGTACGCCGTCTCTTAACGTGCATCATTTCTGTCTGCACTTGTCGCTGTGGTTATACATGGATCTCTACATGTTTCCCTCTACCAGCGGCAGCGGCTACACCAGTTTGGAGATCATGCCAATGAGAGGAAGTTGGTCAAAATGGAAACGGTGAACCAAAGTAAACCAAAGTGCTCAGTATTTGATAAATACACAAATATAGACATAATGGACTGAATAATCATGTAAATAGATCCAGACAAATTGTTTAGTGTGGCCATGAAGTTGTTTAATAATCTGATAAATGATCCTGCCTCTTTTCATTGTCTTGCTGATGTGAGTTAAAATGAGTTCTTCATTGATTGAAAGCATAAACAGTTACAATGTGTCGAATTTGGACTAAATCTTTGGTTGTAGTCGGCCGGTCCTCTTTGAGCACTGACACGAGGAACCACATGAAGTCACTCTGTGGTTTACGTTAGCCAGCTGTCGTGATTAAACACTTGAGAGCTGCTCTTAAAGGTTCCTCCCACACTTGAAATAGGAGTGAATTGTTGATAAAAGTCTCCTTCTTCACTTTAAATGATGAACTGTTTTTACTGAGCGCTGGTTCAGCAGAGTTTCCGTGTGTCCAACTCTCAGAAACCGAGACTGAAATCCGGAAAGAACATCAAATCGAGCAGTTCTATTCCTCATACCCTGTCTGACCTTTGTCGTGCCCACCCCACCCTAACCTACATAGCTGCCATTATCCCTTACGATTATCTCTCTCCAAAGAGATCCACTCAAGGGCATTCCCATGATGTGCATCGGCAGGTCCCTGTAATGTGGCCCGAGGCCTCAGGGGGCCAGCATTCACTTCTAATCCCTCTAATGTAAGACAGACAGGGGGATAAAGAGGCAGGTAGAGGAAAGAGAAAGATAGACAGAGCAGAGGAGGAGAAGCAGGGAGGAAGGAGAGAGTTAGTGAAAGGATGAAAGCAATGATGAGAAAGAGAGTTATTAAATTCCTTCCACTTGTGCCACGGGGATAGTAATGTTCTGTCAGCTGCTGGCAAGTGCACTTGGCTCTGTCGTAACCGTCTTCACCTCCTCAGAGCTGCAGCCTGTGTGTGATTGATCCCGAGTGGAAAACCTGATGATTTATAATCTTCTCCAGTGTAATTCTATCAGTGACACCCACCTAATGGGCTGCAGGGAACATCAACAACCTGTCCAGCCCTGACTAATTGCTTTTATAACATCATAAATAGTCGCTTAAATCTGTTTCACCCGCTGCCTTTTTTTCAGGCCGTTCGTGTTCAGAGCAGCTGTGCAGGTTGGCCGAGTGGAAACGTTTCCAAGGGAAAATGCGGCGACTGAACATGTACGAATGTGAAATGTCTCCACAGGGAAGCAGGAGATACAGGATATGTGCAGAATACATGATTGATGGGTGAAGATTGTATCATATGACACGTCCCAAACATCCCAGAAAAACCAATAGTTATGCATTTTGAACAATTCATCCTTTACGAAAAATTCTAACACTCCCAGACATAATTTAACATTTTCAGAAGATACACGTGGCCTTTTATCACTGTGCTCCTATCCAAACTCAGTGAAATAACTAATTCTCAGGATTGTGCAACCTTGGCGGAGTTATGTCCTGAGTGCTTTCTGTTAAACATTTGGAGGTTATCCAGCTGCTCAGCTGTGTGTGTGTGTGTGTTTTGATGTCAGGTTTTGTTGTGGGCCCAGGGCCACACAGTCATACAGTCCCTTACTTAACTTCACATCAACAGGAAACTGTAAAGCTTCAAGCACCACTATGAGCAAAGCTTCAGAGTCTGACTCACCTCGATCTCTCTGTCTGTGGAAGTGAGTGTGTTCCTTCTCTTTAATATATGTGTGTGTGTGTGTGTGTGTGTGTGTAATGGGGGTTGAGGCACAGACACTTGTTTATGAGTCGACCTCTTTGGTGTAATAATGGTTCCCTCTGAGTTCAAACTGTACAGAGGCATGTACAGGTCAACCTCGTTCCGCCCTGCCCGCCTCCCTCTCCCTCTCCCCCCACAGCAGAGTTAACCCTCGACCCAAACAGCCGTGTAGTGTCTCCTGTGGTTTGTGAGGACCTTTGAAAGAGAGAAAGAGAAAAAATGGAGAGACAGATAACCAGATAGATGGAGAAACGGTTACCTGTGTTCCTCCCGGCCTGTCAGCAGGTCTTAAACCTCCCCCTGACTCTGAGGAAATACCCAAGATAAGACATTCGCAATTTGGAGTGTGTGTTTGCTTGCGGGTCAGCAGTGAGGCGCAGCTGCATGTGTACCGACTCCCTCTGTATCAGAGTCCTGGGTGTGTCTGTTTGTTTGCAGTGTGTGTGCTTCCCTCTGCGCCGGCCACATCAACTCCCTGACCCGCACGGCCCCACTCCACGTTTCTGCCAGGCACTCATCCTTCCTGCTCGGCCTGTTGCTTCGTTACAACGACAGCCATGTTGGTTGGTGTTAGGCTGTGGTTGGATGACGGCGCACTCTTAGAAATAAGGGTTCTTCTACAGGGACTGAGGTTCTACCTGGAACCATTTGCTTCTGAAAAACCTTTTTTA
>JBCAUF010000057.1:21753123-21763560 GCA_038406115.1 Haemulon aurolineatum | reverse complement strand
ACAGCGTTTGTTGGTCCTGAAGTGAATGCACCTCCCAGTGTGAAACAGTGTGACACGCTGCTGTCACAGGCTGACATTAATGTCACAGCATGTCAAAAAGTGAAGTCAGTTTCTGTCTGTCACTACGAAAGTTTAGTTTATTCTTGTGTATTTAACAAACAGGACTTCCTTGAAAAAGAGGTTTTTAATCTCAATGGGACATTCCTGGTTAAATAAAGGTTAAATAAAAAAGATAAATAAATAGAAAAGGGACAGAGACAATGACATTAATCACTACAAGTGAGAAAATGTTTGTACCAGATTTATCTCTGAGCTAATTTCCATCTGCAGTCCCTCGAGAGGCGACAAAAGACAGACATGACCCACAGTTAAAATGCAATAGGACACCTGAGGTGTGAAATGATAAAGTCATCTCATGCCACATCGAGCACGTCTAGATTTCAGTTACCATGACGATGCACAGTAACTGAGATGTTAAGAGATCATTGAAGAACATGTTTGCTGTAGAATAGTTTGTAACTGTGTTAATTGTTTAATTTGATGAATATTAATACAAATATTAAGATCTTATTATTTTCTGAATGTATGTATTGGTTTACATTTTGATGTATATTATTGATAGCTCTGTTGGTGATGAAGCTTCCATGGCAGAGTATGCCCACATACTGCAGAACCAGCTGGAATATTGAATATTACCAAGGAGAAGGGCAAATATTTGTCTGATTGAAATGGGCCTCAGATCAGTTTTTCAGCTGCATTAGGTGGTAACATGGAGTTCCCTGTTCTTGGTTTTGTAATGGAGGATTTATTGTTCATGAAATTCTGACTGTCACAGAGTGAAGGATGGGTATGTGTTACAGAGATGAACCTAAAGGGTAGGCTAAGAAGATGCAGTCTGCAGTCACCCTTAGCACCTAACTGAGTAATCAGATGATATTTGGTGAATAAGTTTGCTATAGAGGAGTGGTGAAATCAGCTGCAAGTATAAACCAGTCAGCTGTGACAGAGGGCGGTGGATGGAAACTGTCAAGCTCAAAATCCCTCTGACAATTTGCATCAGACAATTTGAACGATGCGGGAACATTCATCCTCCTCAGAACTATAATGCAGTGTACAGTTCTCCAGACTGACATCAGATCAGATGCCTCCACACACCACACAAAGCGTTTTCTTAACAGTTTTATGAGTGTGAACGTGAGCGTTTGATAGTTTTGCAGCAGCTTATGTGAAAAGGCCGGAAATCATTTTCATAATACAGTTACACTTCCCCATTTTCCTTCCTGTATGTGTCACCTTTTTCACATTTCTCTCTCTGCCTCCTCCACTGTGACCTGTCACCATCTTTGACTATTTGAAATGAGACATAAATGAATGTGATTTGGATGCACATCGATCGATCTATATAATCTATCTATCTAGAGAGTGGATTTACTTCTGGTCAGAACACAACACATGCAAATAAAGTTTGTCATGGAAATAGTCAAGAAAACGTGTCTATCTCAAACTTAATTTAAATCAAACTGTCAGAGTTGTCATGGAACGAGAAAAGAAGAAGGGAGAGACATTAAAGTAACCTCAGCTTCACACCAGAAACCACACAGCAGAGATTCTCTCTCTATACATATAAAACGTGTCACGTAACGTGACCTGAATGTCTCACACCACGGCTGACCGCTGACATCAGACCTGTGGTCATGATCGGGACATGTTCCCTGAGATCTGTTGGTAGATACTGGCAGAATATTAAGAATTCATGTAATCATCTAAACCAGAAAATATGTATCATAATCCCCACGAGGGAACAGGTACTCTTCATGGAGTTCGCCATGTTTTTACAGTAGCCCTGGTTAATGGCTGGTTAGATCTAACATAGTAATAGACTATAAAATAAATCAAATATTGAAGTAATTATTAAAGTGTTAGTTCACTTCCTTAAACCCTTCACCCAGCAACATGTCTCATCAGACAGTAAGCTGAAAGTGTCGTTGACTGAACAGGAAGCTACATTTTCACACTGAACAGCTCTGTATCGAACATTTCACTTGCAGCTACACACACATACAGTTTTGCTCAAAATTTTACATACCCCAGCAGAATTTTTGCTTTCTTGGCATTTTTTCAGAGAATATGAATGATAACACAAAAACTTTTTTTCCCATTCATGGTCAGTGGTTGGGTGAAGCCATTTATTAAACAACTACCACTAAGCATGAGTGGAAAAAAAGTTTTTGTGTTATCATTCATATTCTCTGAAAAAAGGCCAAGAAAGCAAACATTCTGCCAGGGTATGTAAACTTTTGAACACAACTGTACATACATCACATTACATATTGAGCTGAATAATAAATTGTGATGAAACTGGTCACTGTGCTTTCCATTTCATCAGCATTCCTACAGGTAGTAAATATGCAGAATATATATATATATTTATATTAGCATAATACATTAATCAAAGCACAAATTGAAAATGATTTGTTGAGTTGTTGAGGATTCAAATCTTCTTCTCAGGCTCCATTCAGTCCCAGCAAGGCCTACTAATCAGATGATTAAAGATGCCCTCACAGGTCCTGACCTTCAGCAGATCACCGTCCTGGTCACAGTACACAGCCGTCCTGAAGTCAGTGTGGTTTGCAGACCACACAACTGATCATCAACATTATAAGATCTGTTTGATCAGCAGGGATCCCTGATGACTCGTCTGTTTTGTGACAAGAAAACATGCAGAAGTGATGTTCAATTATTCACTGCTGCTGTTGCAGCTGCTGGAGGTAGAGATCGGTTACTTTACTACTTTATAACCACTTTCTGCTCATTCTTCTTCTTCTTCTTCTGGCTGCAGCCCCCCTCCCTCCAAGCCGTCTGAGACCCAACCCGACATTTAACCTGCCAGATATTTTTCAGGCATCGGCACGTTCTCAGACCACTGAACAGTGCACACAAAGTGACGGTCGTTCTCGGGAGCGAGTGCCGATTTGCCCCCGATCCGGGGCTGTCGTCTGTGGTAGAGCCGTTGGCGAGTGGAGAGTCAAGGCCAAATCCTGCAGCGTGAGCTTAGTTTAAGACAGCTTGTATGTCAGAAGTGAAACCAGGAGGAAACAGTCCTTGGATCAGTCAGTGCGCTCAGTGCTCAGCAATCAGACGAGCTCAGCAGCGGTTTCATCAGGTCAGACCTTGGAACAGTCGAATTTTGGAAATGTAACGATGAAGAGAGAGAAGTAATAAAAGCAGTGAGAACGTCGAGCTGCAGGAAGCTCTCTGAAGTTGAGTCTCTTTCAGGAATCACATTTGTGTTGACCTAATTGGGTTTTATCCGTCAGTTCCAGAGAGACCCGGAGCTGCAGTGTGGTGGCTGCAGCCCTGCACCTCCATCTCACACCGACTGACAGCTCAGCCACTGCTGGGTAACCGATTCTGACGGGGGAGGAGGAGGAGGCCGGGGAGTGGAGGGAGAAGAGGGGAGGCGTAGTTCTTGTCCACTCGGGGATTAGTGGAAGCTCCTTGGGCCATTTGCATGTGAATGGCTCCTGGAGCTGCTTTTAGCCACCAACACCCCCCCTCCCTCCCTCTCTCTCTTTTTGTCTCTCAGCCTTTCTCCACTACTAACACTCCTCCTGACATCAGGGAGAACCAGGGAGAGGGAGAGAGGCGGTCAGAGAGGGAAAGAGATCCTGAGAGAGAGAGGGAGAGAGAGAGAGCACAGGGCCATCAGTGTTGCGGTGGACAGACCTTTGCAGAAAGAGGAGTCGAGAAAGCAGAGTCTTGTCTTCCATCCCGGTCTTTGCAGAGAGCTGCTGTGCCGCGTTCGTGAATGAGAGAAGGTAGGAATGTTTTTTGTTTCGTTGATCCCCCGTGGTTATCGGTGGGGCATGCTCAGTCTCCACGGCTAACAATGGAGGCTGACAGGACTGGTCCACGTTGGCGGTCAGGATGGGGGTGTGGGGGCTCGAGGAGGGAGTCTCTTTAGTTTGGAGGAACTTTGCAACTCTTTGTCACATGAACCGCTTAGCAAGGCTGCAGCTAACTATTACTTTTATCACTGATTAATTTGTGCGTTTTCCGTAATCATGCGGTCTGTAAAAATGCAAGAAGTGGCCATCACATTTGTCTGCAGCCCAGAGTGATGTCATCACATGTCTTGTTTTGTCTGACCAGCTCTTCAGAACCAAAAGATCTCGAGTTTGCTGTGATGTGAGATCAGAGAGAAGCAGCACATCTTCGCACCTGAGAAAAATAATCAACCATGAACTCTTTTTTTTGCTTTTTTGTCAACATTTTTGCCATCAAAATGTAAAATCTAAAATAGTTACCGATACATTTTTCATCGGTCAACTAACTGAATGATTAACTACTTGATGCAGTGGTAAAACACAGCCATTTATAATATAGCTCCATTTCTTTAGTTGCACCAATTTTACAACAGCAGTTCATGCCTGCATTGAGTTTGCATTGAAAGATTAACCTGGGTTATTCAAACTGGAATGTTCATTTCTTTGGTTCCATTACATAGCCATGATAACACCATTATCACCAAAATAATGTTGGAGGTCAGAGATATCAGACGGCTCAAGAAACCAGAGCAATCATGAAGAGGATTTTTGGACTGATCTCAGAATACCTGAAATGAAGACTGTCTTGGTTGTGATCAGAAGTTGCATTGGTCATTGTTTTCATGTATGTGAACCCCTGGTCTTGTTTATAAGTTGCATTTTTTTCTCTCTTCATTAACTGTAAACTTAAACTAAAGTCGGTGCACGATGACAGTTTGTGTTGTGCAATCCCTACAGTGGAAAACTGAGTGAGTGGTTCCTTCATGCGTAAGAGGAAGTCTGTTGTAGGCAAACCCTGGTACATCCATGAACTACAACAGCATCTGCTTATAATTGATAGTGGACTGCAGAGCTCAGAGTTCAGATGAAGCAGGGGACTCCCACTGACTCAACAGTTTGGACAGCTCTTCCCACTGAGCGACAGAGATTTAAAGGTGCCCAGTGGTACTGCAGGTTAGAGCAGGGAAGAGCTCGACTTTGTGCAAATGTCATGTGACGCAATCCGAATGACAACGGGCCGAGAGCCAATCACGCTTGTTTTGATTGCCACAGAGACAGAAGCACAGACTTGAAAACAGTTTCAACATCGTGCTTTTAAGAAGAGCTGCAATCAAAGCTGCACTGTACTCGAGCAACACACATGTACTACGATATTGTACTTTGTAATGTGTAGTATCACAACTACAGAAAACTACTGTCCAGTAGTATAGTATCAGCACAACACATCCTCACAGAGCTCCAGATTTCTGTGAGGCCAGAGACTCCACACGACTTTAGCGTAAGCCCTGTCGCTCAATCCTCGTGGACATGCAGGTCCAAGCTTAAGACTCCAGCAGGTTCACTGCCAGATGAACAGGTCCAAGCTTTTGTCAGCTCAGTACAGCTGTCTGCGCACTGCTGCTACTGACGATGGCTTGAATACAGAGTCAGTGAAGAATAACTGTCCGGGCAAGTTCTCTGTCATTAAATCTGCCAACTTAAGACTTTATCCAAATCCCAAATTTTAATCTCTTTCAATTTTTTTTGTTTTGTGCTCTTCTGATTTGGAACTCCACAGGTACTGTTGTTAATCATGACTCATCACATGTAGCAAGTTCAGGCTGAGGGTCAGGCCAAACTGAATAGGACTTAAAGCCTTGGGGGAATCCAGTTGGCATAGCTTGAGTTCACACCTACAGTAAGCTGCCGTGTTTATGTCGTTTGCCTTGTATCCACTCTGCGGTGGGGCTCAGATGGGCTCAGCTTACATGGAACTGCTCAGTTTGGGTTTTGCATTGGCAAAAGTTACAGGTAGTGCCTGGTGTCTGGTACTTTTTTGGTATCTCATTGGGGTACAATGACAATACAAACAATCGGAGCCAACACTGAGAGGTGGAGTGGAAACCTCACAGACCTTTGATTGGTCAGAGAATCGTTTCTAGAATAGTCACTTGCGCAACATGGAGCAGCCTGTGTCATCTTGTTATCTGCGCTCTCATGTAGGATTGGCCGAAGGCGTTGTGTTTTCAGGTTGTCCATATGCACGCACGTCCTATTCTTGAGAACAGGGAATTTCTCCATTTTTGGCACAAATGTCTACTCGGACTCAAGGATGAATTTGATCTTCAAAAAATACATTTTTGGCTATAACCCTAGAATTCATGCGCTCATTGTTACAATATTTCATGCAAATGTCTAATTTAGTGAAGTGATGACCATTTATATCCAAAAGGTCAAAGGTCAACTTCACTCTGACACCATAATGTTCGGCAGAAACACTTTTCTGGCCATGATTCAACACCATAACTCAACCGAAGGGGAGATCTTGAGACAAGCGAGACACAGGCACTTGAGTCTTGAGGATGGTTGTCTCCACAGTTACATGGAAATACAGTCAGTCTGTCCCCCTTTCCACTGCATACTCGTTAACGTCGCTCACAAAGCGCTTAAGTGGACATCGTGGAAGTTTGATGCACTGTTGCTATAACGATTAGCCAAAATTCCGTCCTACATTCAGGGGTATTGTCTGCTGTGGAAAACAAAAAATCGCGGAAAGTGCCAAGTACCAAAAGCAAGTCGAGTCAAGCAGAGCCGTATATTCAGTGGAAATGAGGCCATGGACCAGGCCTGAGTGAGCTGGGATTGGCTCGGGCATGTCATGGTAGAGAGTCTGATCAAAGCCTCATTCAGACAGAAACACAATGACGTGATCTAATGGGAAGAACGGAGTCTGCCACTCATCACTTCTGGTGATTTTTCAGTGATGTCATTAAAGGTGCAGTCTGTAACGTGAGGGGGAAACCGTGACATCCAGCGTTCAGATTCTAGACTGCAGCGTTCACTCACTCACTAGAGCTCACCGCTCCCCAGTCGGCAAAGTGACGGGGGTCTCCGAGGACCAAAACACTTCTGCGGAAATGGCGTCTTCCATTCAGGTTTATCACTAAAAAACTTTTCGCTATTCTCTATCGACAAACTACTAACTCTCTGCTGGGTTCTCCTCCTTCTTCCTTCCTTCCACCGTCTTCTTCGTTGGTTTGTTTATACTCGCTCTGGCTGGATTGTCCGCTCAGGCTGCCGTACAAACATGGTGGTGCAAGATGGCGACACTCTCTAAAGCAAGACCCTAGCTATATAAAAGCATAATTATAAGGCAGCGAAAAACCAAACAATTTGATTTTATAGCAATCATACACTTATATAACATGTTAATGAACAATATATTCAGATTTTGCAAATAAACCATGCCAAGTATTACACACTGGGCCTTTAAGGCTTAGAGACAGTTTGTCTGTTAGAGTCACAGGAAGATCTTAATGGGGATAAACCATGAAGATTCAATCAAGTCAATTTAAACCATAAAACCAGTAGTTGAAGTATCAGTCACCTATCACCCTGGATGAATCAATCCCTCCCCGATGTGGTGAGATGATAGACGACGTACCATCGGGCCTTCACACCATTCCGTAAAGGCAAACATTTTGTCACTGGTTTAGAGAGGACTGGGCCTTTTACAGCCCAAATGTTTCAACATGTGATGGCTGATGGCCTCCCACCCCCAGGTTGTTATTTTGGTATTCATGAGAGTATTAACACCTCTAAAGAGCAGGGGGGAGGGGGCTGCCTCTTGAACCTGTAGGTGAACTGATTCTTTGTCATCATCTGATCTTTGTCATGACATTGTTTACTAAGTCTGTTGAGGATGATGATAGGAAAACACAGAGAGCTAGGGGGGAGTGCAGACCAACCCACTCCTCTGTGATATGCTAACTCTCAATGGGAGAGAGCTGGCAGCCCTGTTACAGTACCTGTAGAGTAACTAGATAATGGTGTGTGTTCTACACTCCTTGACATTACAAGGAGCAGCATTACAAACCTCTGTATGTTTGTGGTGAAGCCTGCAGTAGTGAAGAGGGTGACAGTCTCTTGTAGTCCTTCCCTTTTGTCTGCATGGATCATTATTTTGTCCTCCCTGAGCAAACTCTGCGACACCCTCTGGGCTTCTATCAGTATGTCTGTCCTGTGATTGGACACACTGTTTGCTTTTCACATGCATCTCTGTGTCCACCGGTTACTCCATTTGTTACTATGTAGTCTCTACAGTTACATATTGAGCCACACACTGATCACTTACCACCAAGTTAGTCAAATATATCATATCCCATCTCTCATTGGATGATTTGATTTGATTTAACGGTGATGATATATGTTTTATGGAAAATACATCATTCATAGACACAAATGATTGAGGAACTAAATCATATTCAAATTATAATAAATGGAAAAGTTAGTTAAAATGGTCTTTTTATATTATGTTTGTGAAACCATGAGTGAGATATTCTGACTTTTTAATCCTGAGTGTTAGTTATGCTCCTAAAGCACTGGAGCCTACATTTCCCAAAATTCAACCAGCTGCATGTTTTTTGTAGATCAGCAAACAACAACAAATGATTTATCCAACAATTACATTCAATCTGTGCTTCATTCATATTACTCTGCAGAGTAAAACACCTCCTGCTGCAGCAGAGTTCAGCAGAGTGTAAAATCTAATGATGCTTAAAAAAGGCAGACTTGTGTGTGTCTCTCACTCTGCCCTTCTCTGTCCTGACTCATGAGGATTAGTTCTGTTCCAATGGTTGTACGGTTGGATATTTATAGCTGATTAAATTATGTGGACTAACACTAACCAGCAGCCTGTGTGAGTGAGTGTGTGTGTGTGTTTGTGTTGTGAGAGTTAGGCCTACGAAAACAGTACAGCATGCAGAAACACACACAAACATTCACACACACACACACACACACACACACACACAAATACACTTCAGTCATGCTGGTTTAAGGCAACTGTGTCAGTGTATTTGAGACTGTAATGTAAAGTCCATACATACACACAGACACACACACACAGTTTCAAGTTCTCAGGGGGATTGTCACTGTCATCCAATCCTCTTACAGCACAGACGAGACTAAACACACACACACACACACACACACACACACACACACACACACACACACACACACACACACAGAGGGAAGGGATAGACTTGAGTTACATATACGTACTCCAGTCCTGAAAAGTGTGTGTGTGTGTGTTTTATGTGTCTTAGCCTCAAAGATCCATATATAGTTTCTTGTCAGTTGTGGATGAATGTGTGTGTGTACGATTGTTTTATCCTGTAAAAAATATGACTTTTATATTTCTGATGTCACAAATACAGTGCAGGCAGATACATGTGAAAATAAGTTGAGGAAACATCTACATCCAACTGATTAAAACAATATTTTCCCGTTGAAATGGGAAACACACTTATTTGCCTTCTCTCTGAGAGTGAGATGAGCTGTGTGTTAGGACTTGGCTAGCCTAGCTTAGCATAAATACTGGAAGCAGGGGGAAACATTGTTGTTTATTGTTTATTGTTTATTGAGGATCCCCATTAGCCGACGCACAACGCCAGGCTAGTCTTCCTGGGGTCCTTTTCCATGTAGCCTAGCTCTATCCAAACAGATCTGATCTGTGTGTGTGTGTGTGTGTGTGTGTGGAGGTTATGTGCTTCAACTATTTGCTGATGTCTCTCATGAGGCCTTTGGTCAAATACAAATATGATTAATTCCATAATGACAGTGACTGACGACACACCTTTAGAACACTCAAATACGAATAGAGGAGAACTTCTTCATGACATAGTTTGTCCGCCACAGAGCACTGACACTTATTTGTCACTTATAAATGTAAAATAATTTAAAATTGAATTTCCCTTAGAGGGATTAATAAATGTCTGAAGTATTTCTAATGATTGTTGAAATTGCAGAAACTGCTGGAGAGCTGGAGACGGACCCGCTCACCCCGATGGAGGAGAGTCAGGAGAAAGAGAGAGGCATCATGGGACAAGAGCAAGGAGATGACGGCAAGAGCCAAGGACAGCCGGCCAGCATGGACTCCCAGAATTCAATGACGGAGAAAGAGGAGAAGTGTGTGGGGGCTCGTACGGAGATGGAGGAGAAGGTGACGGAGAAGGGGATGGAGGAAGGAGAGATGAAGAAAGAGATTGAGCTGGAGGCTGAGGTTAAGGTGGAGCTGCGTCAGTCCGTGCCGGGCCTGCAGATGAGCTTCATCCGGGGCTCTGACCTGTTTGGCTACGTGGGCATCGAGGCTGTGCTGGACCAGATGAGGAGTAAGACCATGAAGGCTGGCTTCGAGTTCAACGTCATGGTGGTCGGTGAGTGTTGTACACAAGAACACAGACAGTTATTATGACTATGATTATTATAACACTTAGAGATAGTTCTGTCATGTCATGTTTTTGGTGGGTTGTGTACACTCTCAGAAACTGAAGGTCTAAGTAGAACCATATAAGGTTCTTCAGCTTGTCCTCATAGGAGAACCCTTTTTGGCTCCAGGGAGAACCTT
>JBCAUF010000057.1:21713030-21723552 GCA_038406115.1 Haemulon aurolineatum | reverse complement strand
TGAACAAATAATTTACTTCAAATACAAAAATATGTTGCATAACATCAGTGAATGAAGTAGTGGTGCTGTGAGATCCACTGTACAGATTGTAAAGCCCTCCGAGGCAAAGCGTGTTTTGTGAATTTGGGCTATACAAATAAAATTTGATTTGATTTGATTTGATCTGAAAATACTCCACTACAAGGATAGGCAACACCTTACCTCAGCGTTTTACTATTATATGTGCTGTTTTTGGATTAATATTACTGCTGCATTACACATAACTGTGCTCTTTAGACTTTTTTATTGATTGCTTTGTTCCTGTCTGGTTTTCAGTCATGTCCTGCAGAAACACCCCAGTAATCCCACTGAACTCTGAATCTGCACTGCTCCAGAAACAATGTCATGGTGGCTGGTGAATACAGTCAAGAGATCTAGCAAATAAAGAGCCAGAAGTTGGTGGAGAGAATGCTGGACTAAGACCTTGATCTTGATTAATTCTGTGTTTAGCAACTATTTGTCGTGTCTTAACTCTCACTTTTCATGTTACCTTAAAAACTCATCAAGAGTGATTCCAAACACAATGTCCACTTACAGGTTTAAACTACATCTCACTGTCTTCATCAGCAAACAGAGCTGGCTCTGTTGTCGTTATAGGATATAAGTGAGGAAGTTCTTTCACTCCTGGTTGATGACCTTTGACCTCTTCCCAGTAGATGATGTGGGGGGTATTGGTTTTGGTGCTCACAGACAGCTGACGTCGTCTGTTTCTGGCTTTCATTCATTCTCCGATTGTGTCCCCACAGCTGTCACATGTGATGTCACAGCCCCGTATCCCAAGGAAACACATCCATGTTGGATGAGTCTCCAGCTCATGATTTACATTTAGTGCCAGTGGAGGAGGCCATTTGGTAAATGGAAGACATTTCCATTTAGTCCATTCACAAAGTAGTTTGTCCCACGAGGATGTGCAGATTGCGGCAGTTCACGTCCCATCTGTGCTTAAAGTTTGTCTTTTTATTAACTGCATCCACAATCGTGCCCTTACCATACATCTTTCTTTGACCATAACCATATCACTGTCGGTCTCATGGAGCTAAAGAAAGCAAGAATTGTTGGCAGTCAGTGGAAAACTCACTGAAGGTGTTCTCCAGTTTCGTAGGATGGTCCACTGACAGCATTCTTGACCGGTGCTTGGGTTAGATGTTATACGCCGTGTCAGACTTCCTCACAGGGAGGTCTGTGTTCAGGTTGCACCAGCTGACTGACAGATTTGTGGTAAATGCTGACTCCTTAAAGACTCTGGCTGGATGTTCTGTCAGTCCAACCACTTCAGTGAGTCCTACTGGAATATTTGCGGTGTACCCTGTTGCATAAGGATTCTCATTATCTAGTCCTTGTACCTGTTGACCTGGAGCATCCCTCAGACCTGCTGCTCCTCCCTCTTTCTGTCCTCCTCCTCAGTGACAGTATGTTTTGTGGGTCCTCACAATCACCTTTAATGTTGTGAGAGTTTACTCTGTGAGTGGGTATAGTGTACACTGAAGTCTTTATCGAGGCTCATTCCACATCTTAGTTATGTGATGGCAACTGAGTAAGCTGCTGTGGTTGAGAGCAGCATCCTGAGAATCCTGACCTGTACAGGAGTTGTACCTTGGGTTAAGACTATTTTGTCTAAAAAAGATACATATTGTCTACATTTTAACATTTTATTTGCTTAAGACTGAAACTAATAATGCTAACTAATCATACGTACGTCATCCTTGCTGCTATCACAGGTCCAAACTGCTCACTGACCACAGCTGAATGTGGCAGTTGAGGTGTGACTTTTTTTTTTTTTTGATCTGTGTTGAACATGTGCAAAGATGATTTTGAGTCAAAGTAAGAGCAGCGCAGGCACAGGTAGGCTGAACAAACAGAAACTGAAAGAGCACACAAATTCTGTCCATTTCAACATTATCAGTAAACTGTCAGTATTTATTTTACTGCTTACTTAAACTTGTGCTGTACAAGGGTTGTAACAAAATGGTGACAGATGTAGACCAAAGACTGTAGACAGTAAAAGAAGTGACAGGAGTTATTTACCTTAGAAAATGTACCTTAGAAAGGTTTGTTGTTAGTTGTTTGTAGCTGAGAAATGCATGACTGTGCACGTCAGAGTTCATGATATGTAAACTTACATTTGAATCCTTTAGAAGCTCATTAAAAGCAAAAATAGTGAAAGAGCAGAAAAAACCTTTTAAGTTGATCAGTAACCAAATTGGAAGTCGTGTTTTGCGGCTGAAGGAGCACAACACATTTTGATCCGTATGCTTTTGGGTTGATAGCGTTGAGTTGGGGCCAATTATCCACTTCCATCAATACGTTATTGACTTCCATCAATATGTTATTGACAACTCAATGCAATATTTATACTTAAAATGACTTGATTTTTGCACATGATAAATTTTGCATGCTGATCTTACAGTGTAAATTGAAAACAGAGGACAAAGTAAACAAATGTTAACTGTTATGAAAATCATTTCATCCAGTTTTAAAACAAAATAATAAATTATAAATCATCATCATCATCATCATTCTTCTGTCTAGCATTTCACTCTTTAATTCTCCCAAACCAAAAATTTAGAAGAATTTAACCGATTCAGCCAATTAATGATAATTGCATGAGCTGGCCAAACTAAAAACTCTCAGCAGTGAACACCTATCAAGTACTGCAAGCGTTGCTTCCAGGCGATCACTTTTATTCACGAGTACTGTGTGGCGTAGAAATCAAATTCCAGTAACAACAAGATCAGCATATCAGCACACCTGCTGTGTTGAGTCTTCAGCCAGCCAATGCTAGGGAGCGCAGAGCTAGTGCTAGAGCTAGCTTCGTGGATCATGCTCAAAACTTGTTCCAATTTGTCATTGTTGTTTTTTCTTTTCAGTAGTTTTGTCAGTAATAAGCTTCCACAGAATCCTCATCTTCCACATCAGCCAATCAGAGATCTTGCTCTTTGTCATTGTAGTAGACAGTGTAAACATTGCTTAGCCATGACAGAGGTCAATCTCACACTTCAAATGCCTTTATGTATATCATACTCTGTATTTCCACATTCAGGACAATGACAGTAAATATAACTTGTCACCATTGTTTATCCCCTTTTTCTTAATGATGGACTCAACAGCAATACAAAGTTGACACACATTTGCACAGAGGAAAATATACTCTTGCGCATTATGAAGATTTAAAAACTTTGAGTCAGTCTTAATGATGTTAATGGTCACTGGTGTCTAAAAGAGCATATGTTAAATGTGTAATAGGTAGATTATTTCACTTAGGGGTCTGAAATGTCATAGTAAAATAAAAAAAGAAAACAAAGAAAAAATCAAAATAAAACAAAACCAGTGATCAATGCATAAGCTAATCCAGGCCAATAAGTTCAATAAAACAGAATCCTCTGAAAAATGTCTTTTGAATAAATAAATCACGTAAATAAGACACAAATTAATTTAAATAAATAAATAGATAAATAAATAAATATACTTATGTACAAAGAAGAGATTCAGAACGACCTCCAGAATGAGCCTTCTCAAAAACAACAACGCAGACCAACTAAAAACATGCACGGTCTGCTCTGTCCGTACAGCACACACCCAGTCCTTCTCAGCGGAGTCAGTGATCAGCTCGAGGCAACCAGCCACATTTTATGCGCTGCTGCAGATGCATTTGGCACAACCTAATACTGGCTGACACTGATCCAATCCCTTCAGTTGGCAGTCAGCACATCTGAGGATACACAAGAGGCAAAAAGCAGCACGGTGGCTCACTGTCGGGCTCGTTCGCTTCAATTTACTGTCAGATGATCGCCGGAAAGAAACACAAAGACTGGCTTTAAACTTATTTGTTTGTCCTTTGTAACATCCATGACTTATTTCAATGTTAAATAAATACTTTGGTTTATGGGAAACATTACTATTTTTTCCCCTTCTTCCCATAGTCAGACATGTTCAGATGCCTTTTTTGTATCAGTTTAGCAGTACAAATGCATGCTGAATCAAAGCTTAGCCTAGCTTAGCTCAGTTTATGGATGTGTGTGTGTGTGTGTGAATCTAAGGTGTGAGAATAATCTGATTTCTTACAACCATATCAAATCAGTGACTAAATCTCTGATGTCAGGTATTAACTTTGAGGTTACGGTGTATTGCTAAAAGTATTAGAATAGAAACGATGGCCAGAGCTGCAGAAAAAAGACCCAAGTTGAATAAACCACAATGATCCTTTAAGACACTGAAGTGAACTTTTTACTTCTTCCTTGACTGACCCCCCTCCCTCCAAAAAAAACGACTCCATCTACTCAAATGGTCAATTAGCGTTAGATTACAGGTGGCATATGTTGCATTAGTCCACATAAACTTTTGGAATTTCTGTACATCGGTGCTTGCGTTTAACCCCGGATGGGTTGGTTTCCTATCGACTCGCCAAAAAAAAAGGGGGACGAGACAGCTACTGCTGGATGCTGCTCACTATTGGGAGCAATGGAAGAGAGAGCTGACTGGACTGCAGGGCTGAGGGCCGAGGGCCGAGGGGAGCCGTTACATGACACGATCCCACTCACATCAACCAAACGAGCTCAGCTAGGCCAAACATGATTTCAAACATAAACAGAAAAAGGCTATTCATAAGTTTTCTAGTAGGAAAATGAGTAAAATGTCAAAAAACTAAATCATCTTTTAGAAGCTGCCACATCACACAGCCCTCCAGCTCCTGTTCACTCCTGACCCCGGCCTGTAGTGGACCTGCCTTAATATTAAATACTGAAATCCCCTAGTCTTCCTTTTACCCTGAGGTAACCTCACTTTAGACAAGGGGGGGTGGGGGTGGGGTCACACAATGCACCTGCAGCTTCAGGACCTCACAAGCTCAAATTCAACCGCTAAACATCATGTGCTGCTATTAGCATTTCAAAGATGGCAAAAATTCCAAAACCAATCCCCCCCACTTTGGATCACACTGCCTCACCAATGGAAAGCCTGCCTGCAAAACTCTTTCTGCTACTACTCTCAAAGTTATATTTCAGCTTGAGCCCAGAAATATCAAGTCATCACTGTCAATCTAAGCCCCACAGTCGCCTCATGATTCTATTCTATTCCTCACGTTTCATCCTCAGCAGAAACTCTCAGGCATTTCAGTCAAAAGCTTCCGCTGACTTGTTCACGTCGCACTGCCTCAGCGATACATTTCCCTTTTTAAAAACACAACATTCACAGTTTACAACAGCTTATCCTCCAGATCTGTAAATGAAATCATCCAAAGAAAAAAATGCAAAAGAGAGAGGGGGGAAAAGTGTGAAACAATGAGCCAATTAACTCCAACACTGTAAATTGTTGTTCTTCAATTATTATTTTTTTTAAGACACAGAAATGGAAAAAAAAAGGTGATGGCATCCCCAAAAAAAAGTCAGGAACCTGTGAGTCCATGACACACACTTCACACACAGAGGAAGGGAGAGAAAAGAGAGAGAGAAGTTCCATCCCTGTCATTCACTTCCTGAACTGCCCCTTTAAGCTCTCCCTGGTTCCTGTCTCTGCAGCTGGCATATGGTGTCTCTCTCTAAACAAGAGAATGATACCCTCTGAGAAAAAGAATAACAGCAGTTATATTACACAGAGTGATGGGAATAGAAACGTCAGCACTCATGGTCTTTGAGGACTTACATTTGTTTCACTTACCATATACAGTATGTGTGTGAGTGTGTTTACAGTGTATGAGCGCATGTGTGAGTTCCACCGTATCGGCTCAAACACAAGTCTTTATTTCCCTTTTCCTAATTCCATCACGCCGCAGCTGGATCCGGGCACGTCACTCCCTTCAGCATCCATTCAGCTCAAAAAAAGAAAACCAAAAATCAAAGTCTTTAGAGAAGCTCTCCTCTGTAAACAAAAGCCTTTTGTCGATTCTGAAAGAGAGACTTGCTGTCGGACAAGACGTCACACCAAGCTCTTCACTCCAGCCGCTTCTTTAAACGGAGCTCGAAAACGCCATCCCATCATCCTCTGGGTCTGGCGTCTACCATCATCTGCCTTCCTGCCTCTCTGTCCGCCTGTGGGTCAGTCAACTCAATGGGGTGTGGAGGAAGACGGGCGGGTCACGGGGGAAGAAGTGGGGAGGAAGGGGGGAGGGGCAGGTAATGAGCGACGTTGTGGTACGGTGGGAGCAGTTCGGGCCTCCCGGCTAGCATTTTGAGAAAAAGAGTGTGGAAGAGTAAGGAGGAGGAAGGTAGAAGTATGGTGATCGGTCAGTCGGTTGGGCGGGCGGGCGGTGGGATGGGTCAGTGGTCTTACTCGATGACCATGCAGTGGGGCAGGTGCTGGGAGTAGTACTTGAAGAGCTCGGCGGTGGCTCCAGGGCAGTTGGTCAGCTCCAGCTCCTCCAGCTCCTGCAGCTGGATGAGGCCTGACAGACCGGTGGTGGTCAGCAGGGGGCATCCTGGTGGGGTGGGGAGGGGGGACACAGCAGGAGGGAAAACATTCAGGTCTGGGCTCGTGACAGTGAGAAGAGTGCAGATGCCCCTGATACACCTTACAACTAATTAGTCTGGACATTTCAGGTTAGTTTGTCAATACAACTGAAGCTACAAAAATTTGCCTGAGTATTTTGTTACATTTGACGCAAGCGTGGTGATAGAGAAGAGGTCATGGGGTCATCAGTGTACTGGAGGGTCATTTCATCTGATTTTGATCCATGGTCTCAGATCTTCAGTCCAAATACATGTGGAGAGTGGCTTTTGGTCGCCGAGGCCCTGTAATTCTAAACCAGCGGCCCTGGCACTAGATGGCACTACAGGGCTCCAGATCAGAGCACACTGGAGGGTTCGATACACACAGTGTAACACGGTTCAGTAGGTTGAACTGTGTAAAGAGCAAATTTATAGATTATATTATCATTATTATTGTTATATTTGTAATTGTAAAAATGTTTCTGCTGATTTGTTCTGTGCACATTACATCTATTGCTGTTTTGTGAATTTGGGTGTGTGATATGATAGAATGCAGAGTGGTACAGTAAGGCAGCGTGTGAACAGCAGCGAGGACGTTCTAGTGGGAAAGTTGTGGCAATAAATCATACCTGCAAGAGACAGTAGACGAAGACTCCTCATTCCAAACAAATGCTGCAGTCCAAAGTCTTGCACCTGTAATCACACAAACACACACACACACACACACACACACAGACAAAGTCTCAAGAATGCAGTAATGGAGACATAAATACAAACCAATAGTCGTCTGGAATTAGAGAAATATTCTGTCTAAGTGTCAAAAATGGTAAAAACTGGCATGGTCCTTTAAGCCATTTTGGAATTATCCGAAAGTGTTCATTTTAGTCTACAGTTTAGATTCATCACAGAATATTCTAAGTACTACGACTCTGACTAGTTCTACTGCAAGTTGGAGCGATTAAAGATGGAACCTGCAACATGTTTGATTGTTGACTCTCATACCCAGGCTGTCTAACACCATCACTCAGCTTCCAACCTGGGAATGAGACTCAACGATACATCTTGTAAAATGCACCTTTAAAGTTGTGCTACAGTAAAGTTCCAGTACAGTTCGCCCTGTCAGCAGCATGAATTTACTCTGCAAACTGCTCGTTGGACATCTGTATATCTTGCTCGTGGTTTCTCAGATATTGTCCATGTACATCAACAAGTTGTTTTTCCCTGTCAGGAATCTCAGCTGTACATGAAAGGAACATCTGCTGATCTAAAATGCATCAAGGAAATACAGTTTCTGATTTTAACCAACGATTAACATCGTGTGTGTGTGTGTGTGTGTGTGTGTGTGTGTGTGTGTGTGTGTGTGTGTGTGTGTACCTGACAGCACCAGCGCAAATAAAGGCTCCTTAATGACGACATGGTGGACAAGTAGCCTAAGCCAGTGTCTGTGATCCGCACACACCTAGGAGTAGAGACAACACACAACAATGCACCTGAGTACACCTGATTGGCTGATATAATTATAAACACTGATGGAGAAAAAAGGCATTCACACACACACACACACACACACACACACACACACTCTTTTAACAGACTGACTGTACTGTCATTTGTTTTCTTATACAGTGTGCCAATATGTGTACAATTTTATTATCTACTACTGCAACTGCTAACAACTGCTCATGAATGCAGATATCAAACAGCCAATGCAGCAGCTCAGTGGATATGAATTACTTTATTAATCCCCAAGGGGAAATTCATTTGTCTGTCAGCTCATCTATTTGTAGAAGAATTATAGAGTCTGATGGCAGTAGGTATAAAAGATCTTCTGTGTTTTAAAGTACACACACATGGTCCACAGGTGCATTTGTTGGTCAGACCAACGTCAGGATGGATGAAATGTAACTCTTCAAGTGACCGACATGTGTTCGAAGAATGGTTTTTAGTCGCTGAAGGCGACAAAGCTGGACAGACAAATAATCCGGTGAGTGGCTTGAGAGGTCAGAGGGGAACGGACGGGCGGGAGGCAGTAAATCCAGTGAGCACATGTTGAAGCGGAAGTATGCAGAGGAGCATCTCTGCACAAACATCACATTTAAAGGGCTGCATCAAATAATCCGAATGTGGAGTAAACAGCATGCACTCACAGGTCAGTCCTTTTCAGTCTGCTGTCGATGGTGTCATGGTGTGGGGAATAGTTTCAGTTTAAATGCCACACAGCTCAGACAGCAACAGCTCAACAGTCACAACATGGACATACTGAACAATAAAGCTGTGGTGTGGAGCTAAAGACACTGAGGTATGATGTTAACCAGATATACATCAAACTGTTCCCTGAAACATCACTATCCAATGGAAACAAACATTAAACCCCTGAGCAGAGCTCTCAGAGAAACAGCCACACATCTGATCAGCAGCCTCTTAGACTCTTCATTCAACATCTCACAGTGTGCATTAAAGATTTGTACTGTCAAGCTTTCAGATTCTTGATTGCTTTTATGCAACATATCTATCAGAACAAATGATCTGTTCGCATCTTAGTTCGTTCTTGGTCAGTATTATGAATCTTGAACTACAGAATTAGAAGCTCAAGCAACAGAAATGCTGACTTAAAGTGTATCTTGTGTATTTCATAATGTATCAACATCAACTGATATGAAAAAAATATTTTTGCAACATTGTTCAGCACTAGATCAGTGTAATTTGATGGCCTCTGCCGTCACCAGATCTCAGTCTAATGTATCACCTTTGGAATGAGGTGGAACAGAAGATTCCAAGCGTTCATGTTGCCACTACCTTGTTAAATCTATGCCGCAAAGAATTCAGACAGTTCTTAGGGCCAAATGGGGAGCCCTACCCAGATAAAGGAAGGTGTACCTAATAAAGTGGACAGTGAGCCGCGATCAGCACAGAGAAGCCAGTTTCCACCCTGGAGCCTTGTTGCTAAAGAAGGCAACATTTGCAAGTAGAAGTGATGAGCAAGTCCACTGTTTTGAACTGAGCTCAGCAGAACGCAGCTCTGCTACATCGGAGCACACCTCACACTGTGATTTATTTTCATCCACTTCCCATCTGCAGCACTACAATGTGTTATGTCCTTTTAACCATGAGTTAGTCACTCCAGTATATCTGGAGTTGTACAAGCCATAATTAATTCTGGGCCACTCATGTGCATTTCTTCTGGATTCTTTTTTTTACCACTCACACATACCAATATATACACGAACCTTTAAAACACACACATGTCTAATGCAGTCCAAGACAACAGCTTTTCTTAACATCTTTCTTTATGGCGCATATAATAATATTTTTTTGTGCTATTGCCAGAATTGTGGATTCAAATATTGTGGTCATAGTGGAAGGTGGTGTACTGGACTACATTTTACTGAGAGGTGTTTCTATGTTTTGTCTCCATTTACATCCATGAGGCTGAAATATTCTAAACACCTCAATTTCATGCGGTCCAGTACTGCGCCATCACTAACTATGACCTCAATGCTGAAACATAGAACTGAATTAACGCCTTTATGACCTGAATATTACCTGAACACAACTCATTACAGGGACAAAAGCACAGGATCACAAACACACTGACCTGTCCAGCACCAGTTCTTCCAGTTTGTGCAGGTCACAGGCAATGTACTCCAGGGCCATGTCGGTGATCCGAGGGCACCAGGACAAGTCCAGGCTGCGGAGCTTACGCAGGTTCTCGGCAACTAGCTCCACGCCGTCGTCGGTGATCTTGGAGCAGCCGGAGAGACTGAGGGCAGTCAGGTTGGGAAGGCTGTGCACCATGTTGACTACGCCGTGATTGGTGATCTCCCAGCAGGAGTGAAGCCGCAGAGTGTGGGTGGTGTAGCCCTAAAGGTGGAAGGTCATTTTAAATATGATGCACTTGAGGCACCGTATACAATCTAAAAATTCTCTACATCTACAGTACATGAATGAATGACAAACTCATGGATAGTCTTTGGAGGGGAGGGTGTCTTAAAGGTCCCATATTATTCTGTTTTTCAGCAATTTCACACAGCTGTCAGAGGTCCAACAACACTGTATTCTAAATG
>JBCAUF010000057.1:21668231-21680510 GCA_038406115.1 Haemulon aurolineatum | reverse complement strand
TCTCCTAAAACACAAGCACAAAGTACCAAGAACACAAAGAGTTTAAAAGGAATGGATGCAAAAGGGTGCAAGAAATTAAAAAACCCAGGTGACTTGGCTACAGGATAAATACAATAAATAAATAAATAAATAAATAAATAAACACAGTGCGATCATGCCTGTGTAGCAATGGCTACTAAAAAGTCTTTGGGATCATCAAGATGTTTTTGGCAAATGTGAGACGGGTCTTTGTGTTCTTTTTTGGTCAGCAGTGGTTTTCACCTTGGAACTCTCCCATGGATGCCATTTTTGCCCAGTCTCTTTCTTACTGTCGAATCGTCATGTAGTGCAGAGGTCATAGGTTCTATGACCTCCTGGATGAGTCGCTGATGAGCTCTTGGAATTATTTTCACTTTTAATTTGACTTTTTCACACAAGGCTGGTTGGTTTCCATTAATAAATGAACTCATCATTTGAAAACCACATTTTGTATTTGCTCTGGTTAACTTTGTCTGATATTAAAACTTGTTTGATGATCTGAAACTTTTATGTGTGACAAATATGCCACAAAATAAATAATCCATAAATGGGCAAATACTTTTTGACAGCACTGTATATTGTTACCAATAGACATAGCACATGCATTTTATGTGTTGGCAACGCTGCCAGAGCAGTAGTGCACCCACAAAACACAGGATGTGTGAATTCTAATAGAGATTTTTAGATCATTCACATGATCCAACCCTCACTGAATTGTGTTGAATTTGACCTTACTGCTATTATAAACCTACATCTAAAACCTAAGAAAAGATATTGTCACCCTCTTAAAGGTTTTTCAGAAACAGAAAAAGCTGAACCAAGTATCTTCTATTTATCTGTTTTTCATGTTCCAAAAACTGTTTCAAAAAATATGACTTATGCCATTATTTTGACGATGTATTATTATTTGGCCATTCAAAATAGATATAAATATATAGCAAAGGTGATGATTAATGAAAACCTACAGGCAAAGAATCATCAACTCCTAATCAACACTGAATGAAAAAATGTTCAAAGTCTGAGCTGCATATCAGAGGAACATAAAGATTGTATCAAATTTGTGCTGTATGAAAATGGCAGACAATTTAACAACCCCGCCGCTCCTGTATGCTCCTTCCTCTTTGTCCCTATGCTCCCCCTCCCTCCCTTCTGCCCAGCATGCTCCATTCATGCCTTTCTTTTTTGTTGTTGTTTTGTTTTTTTCTGTGCCATTCACTGTGCTATGCTACCGAGCAGGCTACGGGCAGAGATGCAGCGGCTAACAGGCCCAGCTAACCCACCCACAGCAGGCTTCTCCTCCACACAGAGCCCTGTGTGTTTGAATGCATTGACGTCACGGCTGACGCACAGCGGCCTGGAGTAGCCGGCTCCTTCAAAGGCCTGTATGCTCAGGCTTGAACGGCTGTATTATTAGCCAGCAGAGGGAGAGATACATGGAGAGAATGGGGGTAGAGGGACAGAGGGAGGGTGAGACAGAACTCCAGTGCTGAGGATGCCTGATTTACAATATTTGTTAGTTTGGTTCTTTATCAGGTCAGCAAAAGGCTACCATTTTGCACAGACAAAAACATGTCAGTGAATCAGATTTAGTAGCAGTTTTTTCTGAGCATTTCAAGGACCCTTGTCCCTTGGACCCTTGTCCCTCGTCTTGTCATTCTTCAACTTGGAAACAGCATTTTGCAAAACATCACTGTTCCATTTATTCATCCACAAATATAAAGCAGA
Source organism: Haemulon aurolineatum (assembly GCA_038406115.1). Lineage (NCBI taxonomy): Eukaryota > Metazoa > Chordata > Actinopteri > Lutjaniformes > Haemulidae > Haemulon > Haemulon aurolineatum. Next base: position 21,678,767 of record JBCAUF010000057.1, on the reverse strand, counting down.
CGAATAATGATTTTCTAAAAATGAGAAGCTCCCATAGCTGTGCAAACAAGACATAAAAATGTGACTATTGTAAAGATATAATCAAAAAAAATAATTAGCACACCTCATGGATAAAATGTAGCTTTGCATCACAAATAAATCACAGATAAAGTCAATGTATTCCCAACTATAAAAATAAATTCATCTCTATAAAAAGTATTCACCCCTTTCGATGTTTTCCTCTTTTATTGTTCATACAAATGGAATCATGAATCATAAAAAAATACCTTTTTTGACAAGACTTCACTTCAATGTCAAAGTGTAACCAGATTTCTGTTGTACATCCATGAAAAATATGTAATGGTAAACTTGCATAAATAATTTAACAGAGGTCCAGCCAACTGGTGATCATATTCTCCCAGTTACAGTATTCACAATCACATTACCTGAGTACAGTGAACGTGTCTGAAGTGCTTGTAGTATAAAGACTGTGTCTGTGGCTGGAAGGTCCACTCATTGGTTAAATAGTATTCCTGGGAGAGATTCTGCATACATCAGCTGTCGCGCAGGGTCTCAGAGTGGCAAAGAGAAAGCCACTGTTGAAGAAAACTCATTTTCAACTAGGCATCCCACATCCGACATTAATATAAACATGTATCATTCATGACTCTATTTATCTTCAATTTCTTTCACTTTCTTTATGGAAAAATCACCAAAAGGGGAACATTGAAGTGGATGAATGCTTTTATAGCAGCTGCACATATCATGCCTGCAGTTTGTATACAACATAGTCAGTGAGTATGGGAATGCATACATGGGGAAATGTGGCTTTAAAGGGTTTGCTCTTTCAAAGTGTTTCAAATGCACCTCTTGATATGCTCAAATATTTTATAATATTTTAACTAACTCTTCATACACTGTCCATGTCAATCTCCACACACAACATGTGTGTTGGCTTGCCTCTGTTTTGAGCGCAGCCCACTGCTCGTACAGTAAGCACTGCTGCAGGCACCTTAATGACACAGAAAGATATTTCAGTGCCAGCATCTGTGTGACTGGCTTCACTGAAACAGATAGAGACACAGAGTTGGTGTCTACTGGCAACCAGTAAGTAGGATTACTTGGGCCATGGAATATAACAAGAATCATAAGGCAACGTTTTATAGAAGTTTCCCATTCTCACATGTCGAGATTGTTTTAAAGTTTGAACCCTACCCAGAAAAGGCTGTGTGATGCTAATGGTAGAGCTAATGGAGAGGGGAAAAAAATGCATGTTTGCATTTGTGTGAACTGAGATTGCTGAGTAAGTCATCTGTCATGGTGCACTGCTGTACTATAGGCATGAGTCAGGAGGAACTAAAAGTGAAAGAAGCAGGGTTTACACTCTGGATAAGCAGGGAAAATGAAGACAAGGGAGGTATGCATTCGATCGAGGAGCTCTTGAGCAAAAAACTGAGCCCCCAGCTTCTTCCAAAGTGTGTGTAAAACTGTAGATAGTCTCTACATTCATTGGCTGAGGGCTGTTTTTATGCACACACAAACCCAGAAGTGGCTTAAGGCTGGAGACACATCAAATGCCCAAAATGTGAACTGTAAGTTACACAATGAATGAAATAATAAATATCCAGAGTATGTTCCTGGCAGAACAGAGGCTGAGTGAAACTGCATAAAGTTACACTAAAATGATTAATTACTACGAAGTTTTTTTTCAAATGTCCAAAATATCATAATGAGAAAATCAATGTCCTCGAAGCCTTCGAGGGCACCATGTTCACTCCAGCTTTGGTCTGTAGTGAATGTCATCTGCTGAAGTTGGATTCCCTCTGGTGGACACAGGCTGAGATGCAACCCAAATCTTTATACCTCTATTTACAGTGCAGCCATGTGATTATTATTACAATTTGGCTTGACGTTACATTAATTTATTTATCTATTAATTTATTTATTTATGTGGATAAACACGGATCGCGAGAGATTCATTTTTTGTTATGGGCTGAGGTGCAGTTTGAACAGATGAGTTTTTCCGTCTGTCGCGGGGGATAGTAGAGCTTCTGCTGTTCTGAGGTCAGAGGGATTTATTGAGTGGTGTTTTTCTCGTGATTAATGGTGTCCAACAAGGTGGAAGACCAAGATTCTAAGAAGCTAAAAGAGTATAAGAAAGGATATATGGTGGGGGATAGGCTTCTCAACCATCTGATGTATGCTGATGACTCAGTTGTCTTTTCTCTGTATAGTGCTGACTTACTGCAATTGCTCTGAGTCAAGTTAGTTGTGGTAATGATGACTGGAATATCTCATTGGAATATCCATGCACACACTTCTCACACACCGATGGTCTTGCCACTTGGAGCAATTGGGGGTTAGGTATCTTGCCCAAAGATACTTTAACATGTAGACTGCAGGGGCCAGGGAGAACCACCGACCTTCCGGTTGGTGGGTGAGTGATCTACCTCCTGAGCCACAGCTGCCACTGCCACCGACGACTGTGGTATGTATACAGATGATGTAAAAACAGCCCTCATTAGAGCCTTCTGTACTCTATTTTATACAGCTGACTTGTGGTGCAGTTACAGTACAGAAAAAATGAAAAGGCCTCAAATGGCTTTTCATGGTGTGTTCTGAATTTTCCTCAATCTCCCCAGATGGACAAGTGCTTGTCATGCAGGGAGCCTACAAAAAGTGCTGAAAGGTCTATGTGATCTGATCACTGTGTATCTTATTAGTGCTGTTATTATCAACATCATTATTATAGATTTTATTTATTTTTACATTAGTATGGACCTATGTATCTGAAATAAAGCGAATTGATTGATTGATATATGGTAACAATGTGATCATGATCTGATCGTCTTTGTACACGCGACATCTATTGCACGTCTGTCCGTCCTTGGAGACGGATCCCTCCTCTGTGGCTCTCCCTGAGGTTTCGTCCACCTTTTTTCCCTGTTAAAAGAGTTTTGGGGGAGTTTTTCCTCACTTGAACCGACAGTCAAAGGTCAGAGGGGTTCGCTCACTGTACAGATTGTAAAGCCCTCCGAGGCAAATTGAGATTCTGGACTACACTAATGAAATTTGATTTGATTTTAATAAACAAACACCAATTTGATATTCCTTGGAGTGCACACAAACAAAATCTCAAAGGACATTAAATCGAAGCAACTGGACTTGGTTACTTGGTTATTTGGTAATTTGATAATAACCAAGTCCAGTTGCTTCGATTTAATGTCCTTTGAGATAACTATGACCTGGGCAAGTGAGAATATTCACAGGCAAACAAACAAAATCTACAACTTCAGAGTCAAGAAGAGGAGAAACACAGAGGATGTGATGTTGTGTATGGAGGAAGTGTGGTAGAAGATAATAAAGGTGATATGTCATGTTAACTTCTCTGGATGTTGACGTCACCAAGAAGTACAAGTGGGAAGTTATATTCAACAATGGCTAATTCATCTAAGGATGTATTGAGATGACCCAGTGACTGGACACAGTGTGTGAAATTTGAAAGACTGTCACTACAGCCCCCTGCTAGAGGCTTCAGTCAACACTCCAGCGACACAACAGACGATGATGAAGTCATCAAGAAGGCTGGCTCTGCACTTGATCTCAGGCTGGAGTTTTTTGAGGCAGTGATAGAGAGGAGAACGCTGAATAAACTGTTATCCATCATGGACAATGATCTATCTATCTATCCATCTATCTATCTGTCTATCTAAGAAGAAAGCATTTTCTCAGTCTCTTGATAACTTATTCAACTTCACTTGTAGGCTACATTTGTCAGCTATGACTTCATTATTCTCAACTGAATTTTGGCAGGTAATTTTTTCCTTTACACAGTGACAACAAACAAACATCTGATATCTAAGACTCCTGGCAGGCTCTGGTCATATTAGCAGAATGCTGTGCCATCCCCAAGTATTTTGAATTTAAAAGTTTTGCTACATGTGTGTCACAACTCTTTTAAATTCAATGAGAGATCAAGTTATTTCTACCCGGTCATCCTGTAGGAGGAGTAGACACTCATAGGCTACTGAAAGCTGGAAGCCTGTATAGTGACTTGAAAAAAATGGCATTTTCTCTTATTACCAGACAGCCAATAGCCGAGTGATGCAGTGGATATGTAAGTTTTGTAACTTTGCATGCAAAGAGAGAGGGCAATAAACTGGAACACGGTGGTTGCAAGAGAGCATCACCATGACTATGTGTTCATGAGTTTGTACAAGATATTGTGTTTGTAATCTGTTTTGTCCTTCAAGGTCTTTGCAGATATAACAAGATTGGCAAGTGAAGATCTTTAGCGAGACTTCTTTGGGTTCTGGGACCATCATACCTCAAGTTTTCTTGAGAGATGGGAATGTTGGAAGGAAATTTGCAGATAATCTTGCCTTGCCCATGTTCAAACAAAAGTAGGCTAAATATTCCTACCCATTCATCTTGAGTGCAGGAAATTTTGTTCTTTACTTTCTGACAATGATCCTGTTTCCATACATACACCCGAGCTAACCAGCTGCCAACTGTGGTCTCCTATTTACTGTGCAGACATGAGAGTGATATTGACCTTTGAATCGAGCGCAGCAAGACAGCAACATTTCCCAATATGTCAAAAAAAGAGGGAAAAAAAACTTTACTTTATAACTTCATTTGATAAAATATGATAATATTTTAAAGTATTGTGTACATACTATAACATCATAATAGTAATAATCATATTAATAATATTATAGATATTCCTATGTGGATACAATACAATATATATTCATCCACCCTGTGTATGAATATTTGAATAATGAGCATATTTATCCAATATTATTAGTTTCTCTGCACTACTTCCATTGCTTCCTTGCTCTTCTTGTACTGTTACAGCATTGACTGACTTGTAGGCTACTCTCATGATGTGTAGGCCTACTTTTATGGTTAGGGCCATTAGTATTTTTACTGTAATATACTGTACAACTAGGTCTATTTACTTTTCAAGCTATTTTACTATAACCACTATTCGCCATTGTTTTTTGTATCATTCTTGAATTGTTGTCCTCGTTCCTGTATGTCACGTTGTATGTAAATACACTGAGAGCAATGTAAAAAGCTCATAGCAACACTGACACTGTGGGAGCTCTTTGGCTCCAGAGGATGGCGGTAATGCAACGTCAAGGATGCCAACTGCCGTAAAACCGCAACGAAGAAGAAGAACCACTACCGAAAGCTAGCTCTAACGACGAGTTGCTAACCGATTTGTGAGACTTGACAAACCGTAAGAGTGAAAAGTAAGCCCTGAGGAGAGACACGGTCACCGCTGGCAGCGGGTCATGCAGCTCTCTGAAAGGTAATGAGCCGTAAAGCCTCGGGGTCTCGGCTCAGCGGCGCCCACAGACTGCAGCCACACTGGAATGACTGGCAGCCCAGGTTGGTGTTGAGTTCTGGGGGAGGCTGGGTTAAACACACCGGGGACTCTCTGGGGCCTGTGATGTGTTGCTTTAAGTTGTGCCACCTAGAAGGCAAATGCTCAGTGTGTCTTTATCACGATGTTACATGTTGGTAATGGTCTGAATGTACAGTCTTTGAGACAGTCGTCTCGTCGCGGCGGAGCGGTGGTCCACTGCTCACTCTCCCGCCTCGCACACTGTTCAGCCCGGCGCTAACGTTAGCTCAGTTGAGAAGCTAAACGTTGCTAACTCAGTTCACGCTCATGGCTTATTGACAGCAGACGATACAAGACACGGTTGCCGAAACGACAATGACCCCCCCGTGAGCCGCGTTGGTGAATCAGCGGAGTGAGTCGGGAGTCGCTGTAAACCACAAGTGTGATAACAGACTGTCAGTGAGCTGTTAGTGTAGCTCTTAGCATCGTTACCACGATACTGGCTAACGCTAGCCAGCTAGCGCGGAGAAGACGCCACCCTGCTGTAACGTTATCAACTTCCCAAAGAACTTCCGGACACATGTTTTAAAAACGCCTTGATTGAAATGTGTCACACTGTGGAGCTGACAGCTGCAGACACGCAGCAGTTGAACGTCAGAGGCCAGAGTTGGCATCACATGTGCGAACAGCTAACATTAACGCTTCTGCATGATGTGTACCGTCAGGTGGAACATACTCAAGTGTTACACACCAGGGGGTCAGCTCAGCTGCCCCAGGGCCCTAGACTGTCGGGGGCCATACAGGCCACTGGCTCACTGTGTGGCTCTTACTCTGTGGACATGTCATTAATTGTATTGTTTGCACTACTGACGCACAATAGACATTAAATTCCATTGAAAGGTGGTTCCTATAAGTCCAGGCCCTGTCCTGTACCATAGGCATGTGTGACACTTCAAATACAATCCAAACTAAACTGGGGATACCTGGGGTGGGACTGGATACATAGTCATACACACTCTGTAACTATTCTCAGCCTTGACACAAACTGGAAATAATTTTGAGCAAGAGCCAAAATCGTCAGAAGTTGGACATGTCATGTTAAACCATGCTACAACAAAAAGACTGTTCATGAAGTTTTCCTTAGACATCATGTTGACTGAGTTTGTGTTCAGTACTCTAAACACTTAATTAGACACAGAGGGGGCAGGCAAAGGTAAAGTGCAATCAATACAGAAAGGTCCCACACACTGTTCAAACCGAGCAGGAACCATAACGGTTTGTGACTGGACGTAGACTTCAGTCCAAAATAACTAACCTCTGTCGGTGAAGCTCAGTGGGTAGATGATGTTATAGTGGCAAGAGCTGTAAAAAATTTTTTGGACAGCTTGAATATGCAACATGCAAGAAGAAACATGTCAGAGTGAATGCATGTTATGCTCCAAATCATGCTCTTGTTCTTGATGCATACTTTGGCATGTATGTATTGCTTTAACTGCCATAGTGTCTTTTTCAAGGCAGGAAGTCCGACCAGAGAAGTTCTGTGTGCGGTGCCACAGAAATGGTTGTCGCTTACAATTGAGCCATATTTTCTGCAGCTTTGGTCATCCTTCCTGTCAGTTCCAATAACTTAATTTACCAACTTGAGGATGTGATGTCTGCTGTTTCCAGTTTCAGTCAAAACAGAATCAAACATTCAGTTCAGCTGCATTATCTGAAACACATTCATAAGAGGAAGTAAAAATGGAACGATAAGTCAATGCCCACATTGTCATGCAGTGGATGATTATAATTGGCATTTCAGGTTTGTTCCATTCACTTTTTTCATTTTTACAATGTAGTCATTGCAATCTGACCAGAGATCAGTGTTTGGTTATCTGATTATCTGATCGCTCAGGTTGCTTCAAAGGACGCCAGAGAGCAGCTGTGTCCTGCAAGTCTTATCTTTAAGTTGATTTACATATTCCAACAAGTATGGTTGCTCCTTTTACATGTAGATATCTCGGTGTTGTCTGAAGTTTTACTTTGTTTTATTTTTTTTGTATACGTTATTAATCCCCTTGGGGAAATTCTTTCTCTGCAATTCTTTATGATAAAGAGAAGTAGACAATATTTTAGAAAATGTTTATGTAAAAGTTTTACATTATACTCGTGAGCCTTTGTTAACAGGATATTTATTGTCATAAGGCACTCTTTTTTTGCAGATGATTCCACTAAAGCTTGCGGAGTGTGTGCGTGTGCTGCCGCCTCGCCTGTCGTGGACAGTTGAACCCTGAGGCTTCTCAGAATCTCCACATTGTGTGTACTCATTACTAGTTCGCTCATGATGAAACAAGTTAGTTATCGAGATTTTTTTTTTTTAATGGCAACCAATTACTGACATAGTGAAGAGATCTGTGGTCTGTCAAGCAACACCTGACTTTTCAAAGCCAAACCACACACACCTCTGTGTGAGTGAGGATGATCCACATCCAGCCATTCATTCTGATGTGGTAGACTGTCAGGCTGCTGGTGTCTGTATTGCGTCTCCTGGCGTTGTTCACTCATTTCTCATGCCTTTTTAGGCAGGTTACTCTAGCTTAACTCATGGTGCGGTGATGCTACGGCAGAGTGTCCATGATGTCACAAGCGTGCAGACTCAGTTCATTTTGATTAGGGGTGAGAATATATATATCGATAATATCAATTATCGATTCTGCTTATTGATCCGATTCTTTATCGATTCCCTTATTGATTACTGTGGATTTTCTGTGTGGAAAAAGTAGGCTTTACAGGTTAAAATTCTGACTCGGAGCTCAGAAATTCCAACATTCGTGTGCAGCTTGAACGCACCAAATGTGCGCTGCGTGTTTTTTGTGAAATAAAGCCACTTTGGACCGTTCTGTCTCTGCCATGGTGTCACTCACACCGATCGCCTCCTGCACAAGTGTGACGTCAATGAGCACGCGCAAGTAAGGCTTCGATAAAGGCAAATGATATCGGTGGAATGAACCACCTGGAACCAGTACTCAACTGGAATCGGTTCTCGTTTCCAATGTGAGGTTTGATGGGTTTTTGCAAAGTGAGTGACACATTGGATAATGTCAGCTCACACATCATTAGAACAACGATGAACATATTATCACAGACAATACATATCACACACCCTGACCTGCACCACTGTGCCAAACCTCTTTCCAACTTTGATTTTGGTAAAGAAGAGACAGCTCTCGTGTTTTATTGTTTGACAAAACTTAAAGTGGAAATCAAATGTACTTCGATTCAACATTCTAAGCCAGAGCAACAGGACATCTTTGAACAGGGCTGAACACTTTCCATATAGATTCTGTTTACCATGTTTCACTTCAAACACCAGTCAGTGTTGTGTTTGACCATGGGCTTTCCTTGTGCCAGTGATGCAGGGTGTTTTCCACCGCTGCTGACAGGATGTTGGTAACTGCGCAAACTCTTGATTCCCACACAAAAGCACCTAGACTTTGAGCCACTTTCCCTCTGAGGCAAAATGTATTTTGTGAATTTGGGCTCTACAAATAAACGTTGCTGATTTGATTTCAGACATTGATTGTTTTGCTGACAGAGGACTGTAACGCAGATGCAAACTATTGTAGTTCCATTTTCCAAATCAAAAAGGCGCATAATGCACCACACCTTTCTGTGCTTTATTTTCTGCGTCAGACATCGAGGCCGTTTAGCGTAAGAGCAGCTTTTTCGCTGAATCAAGTATTGATTCTGAATCAACATTAAGCTCAATTATTCTCAAAGATTTCCACCCCTGTCAGTTGTGGAGTGAAATTTCATAACTCAGAAGATGAAACATTAAATGCAGTGTGAAACAAACCACGCAGGATTTTTCAAATGTGTGTGTATGTGTGTGTGTCTGCGCTCAGAGTTGACAGTGTGTCATCCAGCCAGGACGGAGTGAAGTCCAGAGAGCTCGGTTCAGCAGCGTTGTATGACGTGTTGTCCTCCAGCTGCCCCGACCAGCCAGTGGTACCCAGCGATGTCTACGCTGCTGCAGACACACACCAGGAAGAGGGTGAGGCCTCCACTGGCACCTTTTCATCAGCTCTGTCATAACAAGAAGTAGGATTGCAGCGTATCTGCAGGTCTTAAAAACGACAAGCTGCTGTGGCATACATGACAAACCGTAACATTAACTGCCACAATATCATCCTTATGTCACCATAAGTAAATAACATGGAACTTTTTGGATGTGTACATAATTATATATAACTATGTACATTTGATTTGATTCAAATATGTTCATGTCCTGTGTATGTGCAGCATGAAGAGACAACAACTTAGACTGCGTTGTGCAACCCTGTGTTGTAAAATGACAAATAAATGAACCTTGATACCTCACCAAGCAGCATGGCCGTGACTGCTGCTGCTCACACTCCCACACAGAGCCTCTCGTAGTAGAGTCTGTAACACAGTAGCTCTGTCAAAGGGCCATAGATTTGCTCCCAGTGAATCATCCAGTGTCTCTCCAGCACGGAGAGAGTCTGACTGTAGCCTCCCGTGGTTGGTTATCTTCGACTACAAACTTGATGTTCTTGTCTGTACCACACAAAGCAGTGAATAGTTCGTGTCACACACTATGTGGACACACACATGCCTATTTCCATGTTTTTAAATATGCAAGTAGAATTTGAGGGTATAGTTATTTTTTGACGTTATTAGAAAAGATTTCTAAGAAATGTGTTTTCTCATGCTTGCAGTAATGTATGAAGTGTTTCTGCATATGTTTGGGGAAAGATGCTGTGGGATTGTTGTACTGTACCAGTACTCAAAGGTGACTCATTCATTTATCACTATGAGACTCTGTCACTTCTGCTAGCTTCAGACTGCTCATGGAAAAGTGTCACTTTTAGCCAAAAGTTGAATGAATGAATCATTTTTCATTGGTTCATCCATCCATTAATTCTTTGCTGCTTATGTGGGTCCAGGTTGTGTTCATTCAATTATATGATTAGGAATTATTGTTACATATTGCTGGGATGCACTGAAAAACATGATCATCACTAAAATAGGTATTAAAATGACATTGGTGTGGTTTTAAAAATGTCTCAAGTGTCAGTTTAGACTGTGAACCTGTAGAAATGTTTTATTAAAAGGTTCTGTGATATAATACCCTGAAATGACTGGACAGCAAAGTGCAACATGCAACTCTGATTCCAACAACGATGGGATGCTGCAAGTGT
>JBCAUF010000057.1:21598810-21612190 GCA_038406115.1 Haemulon aurolineatum | reverse complement strand
TCTGAAATTAGACGGGCCATTTCCCCCAGTATAAGAGAAAGTGCTTCTGAACAGAATTACATACCCCAGCTTTAATTTGATGTGAATTATAATTAGTGTGTCTATCAAGTTAAAGCAAATAAAAGCATGTTTGACCTTTTTCAGGAATCTAAAGTCCGTGTTGACATGTGTGGATGTATTTTTATAAAAAGACATATGACATTCTTATTGCTTGTTACTCGTATGCAATTTCATATCTATCCTGGATCATAACAACATTTCTTGTAAATTGTCAGGTGCTCCATGTGGTGACAGTGGCTCTTTAATAGTTCTCAGTGGGCTGGAGCTCCTTACCACTCCGTTGACGGACAGCAGCTGGTCTCCTCTCTTCAGCCCCCCCTGGCGGTCGGCCACTCCTCCAGGGATCACTCTGGAGATGTAGATGGGGGAGTTCTGCTCTTTCCCACCCATGATGTTAAAACCCAGACCCTCTTCCGTCTTGGGCAGCTCTACCACCCTTGGGTGGGCGTGGCCCTCACTGGCTGCAAAGGCTGCCACAGTGGCCTGTCAGGGGGGGGCAACAGTATGATCAGGTGGGAGAACAGTCTTCAGAATCATAATTATGTTTTCATCAGTGTTTCAGCACCTGAAAATAAAATGTGTTGTGTTTTTGTGACTTCAGATAGACCCCTTTACAGACAGAGTGGCTCCTCTTCACAGAGTCCGCCATGTTTCTACAGTAGCTCAGATCAGACAAACCAAACACTGGCTCTACAGAGGGCCTTCAGAGGTTTTCCACAGCTTCTCTGGTTTCTCCTACATGCTGGGAAGGGAGGGGGGTTCAGCTGGTCTCACGGCTAGATGCCAGTGAATCCAATCCGCAGCAGGACAGATAAAGCATGTTGAAAATCTGCAGCCTCTGAATAGAGAGGTGCCATTACACCAGACTGTCTATACACCCTACCACTGGCTGTTGTGCTTGTGCGATTAAAATAAAGCCCTCTTCAGTTCTACGTCTGCATATAATACCTTGGCTGTTGCCTGTGCTCGCACCTCTGGTCCTCCAACAATGTCCAGAGTGTCATATAGCTGCTCATACACCTGAAGGACAATGGGGAAGAGCACAGATGAGGTGAGTGCACTGAAGTGATGGATATCACTACAAACATAAAAGAAAAGAAAACACAGGGAGAAGGCAGAAACAGCTAGGCTCCATTCATTATTGTTTTGTTTTTTTAACAGGGTAACCTGATTAACAATAAATAACAAATTACACCAGCTGCCTTCAGCATCAGCCCAAGACTGCTCACAGCATCCACTGAGAAGGGGCCACAGGTCACGGAGTGGGAGTCAAGTGTATAATTTGAGTGTGACACCAGAGCCCATCTCTGAAGAGAAGCAGGAGTTATCCATCTCTCACTGCAATTCCTGTTAAGTGCATTCACACGTAAAAAAAAAGGCCAACTGCTGTGTGTCCCTGTGCATGCGTACCTCTCTGATGGCGGCACAGAATTTGCTCTGTAGGACTCTCTGCAGGGCCTGCAGTTTGGGAGGAGGCAGCTCACCGCTCCTCTGCAGCCGGTCCAGCAGCTCGATCACCCTGCACACATCTGACACACACAAAACACAAACAGGTGAGGATTAACAACATGGCAACTCTTCAGATACCAGGTGACGACAGATCAGCCTCTGGGGGCACCATGGGCGATGTTTCAGGGCTTTTAGTGTAGCCTGAAGATATTCTGATAAAGGATATCTGGGTCAGGAATTCCTCTTCCGCACACAACTTGAGAGGAGAGAATGGAGCTGAAGTTGATAGACAGGATGAGATATTCCTTTGATTGTCCCACAGCAAGAAAATAACATCTACAACCAGATTATTTCACAACAGCTATCTACACGATGGAGGTCATTTAAAAAGAAAAGTAAATAATGAAAAGCTAAATTGTCTTCAAACCATAGCTGATGGGTTCTGAGATTACATTGCAGCCAATGTGTTCCACTTCTCTCACTTCTCAAATGTGATTGGTCACCACTATTCAGCCCACAGAAACCATAGCACTCCTGATAACAAAACACCGTCAATTAAAAAGTCTGTTTTAATTACAGATCCACGTGCTATTCAGTAATCATATGTAATTGTAAAATAAAAATATATAGTCTCTTTTTCAAAAACCAACTTGAATTAGTCGTTCTCTCATTAGCTCTGAGTTAGCCTCATAAAACAAATTAATTCTGGCTCAGGTTGGCTGGCAAATTCAAGACCCTGAGCTATACCTTGAGCAGGAACCTCCATCATCTCACAGCCCTCAGTTGTTCATTGGTGCGTGGCCCGTAAACCGATGCGCGCGACCACACCTTGCTTGCTGAACCCCTTGCAGCTGTTCTGACCTTTTGAGCCACACACGGGCCGTGTGAGCGGGTCCACGCGCACTCCGCTCCGCATTCACTCAAACGAGCGCGGACGGACGTTCTTCGCCCCGGCCTGACCGCACCTTTACCTGACTGTAGCCGCGTCCGCGTCACCGGCTCTAATCACATTTCCTCGCGCTGCGCGGCACGGCACGTTAATGACTAATTGACATTTCAGAGTCAGACCTCACGGAATGCTAATTGGGTCAACGACACGCATACTGTCGTCCGTTATTCGACGTACAGCTCGTAAGAAGAATTAGCCGTAAGGAGGTAAACAATGAACTGGAAGCGTCTGAGTGGACTCAGTGACGACGTTTACTACGAGCCCGGGCCCGAGCTGCTGGGCGCGAGACAGGCCGACTAACTGTCCAACACAACATTTACAATAAATAACTGCGACATACACTAATGTTACTTTGTGGCATTAATGCCGGACATTCAAGTTAGAACAAAACACCACTGACATTAGGTAAATAGAGACGTAATTCCGCCTTAGTGCCAATCATGGAGCACTACAGAGGTTTACGGGCATCTCCAGCAGATATAACGCTGAGGCGATGTGGCTCGTCTCTTACCTCTCTCCAGGCACAGGGGCTCCGTCATAGCCGCCATGTCTGCTTCCTTGGCAGGGTGGTAATACGAGGACATCATTGTGAGCTCCTCGGCGTCCAGGCTGGTCCCCTCACTGAATAACTGCGTAAGATGAGCGGAGAAACCCGGTTCACAGCGATGCGTGGTCCATCTTTCAGGACGACATGCTCAGCGACGGAGAGAATCGCGGAGGAGACAGACAGGGCCGGGATGCTCCGCTGACGGTCAGGCAGTGCAGGCAACCGCTGCAGCTTCACTGCTCCTCTTAAATGCGTGACTATAGGGGCATCAAGCACTACGTATGTTTAGAGTACTCCTATTGCGCAGATAGAGAGCGGAGACGTAAAGTAACGGCAAATGTTGCATTGCCACATTTCAAACCAGGAAGGAGCCTACAATATACACTATTCTGCTCAATTTATGATATTGCAGTATTAAATTCTTTTCCAAGTTTTTAGCTCTGTGACTACATATTATGCAATGATATATTGCTGCGAAACAGTTCCTTTTATGCTCCAGTGTTTTCCTTTTGTGTACATCCCACTGGTTTCCATTCATACAGTATGAAAATCAGACTGGAGACTTGACACCAAGATGACCGTAAAAATAAGACAAACGGCAGACATAATTTAAAAATGTTTTATTCCAGAATGAATAAACAGAAAAGCCCTCAATTATCACAATACTACATTACCTTCAATTTCACATAGACTGAGCAGTAATTGGTCACTGGGTCCAAATGAGCATACAATACCTGCTTTATGATTCTGGAAATGAAAAGACAACACAATTCACCCATCTAAAAATGGAATAGCGCTCACGTTTATGCAGTTCATCCCCAGCCAAGTGGGAAAAAAAAAACAAAAAAAACATACCTTGTTTGAAATCACGAAGGTAATCTGGTAACATTTAGTGGCACGGATTAGTTGGGCAATGCAGGAAAACTGCAACTTGTGAGACCAAATTAGTTACATGCATCACCTGTGCGTGCAACGATATCAAGTGGAATATTTCAACAGATTCTTGACAGAGAAGAGAAAGCTAGCTGGGTACCTGGTACCGAGGAAGCCCTGACATTATTTAGGCTTCCCATGCCTTGGCAGACAGTTAGGGGCCATGTTAAAGTATAGAACCAAACAACTTATTTGTAAGTCTGCAGAGATGGGGGCCCGTCTCAGTACTCGTCTCCTGGGGCCTCCATCTTGTAGCCGTTCTCACTGGAGACGTAGCCATCGGCCGATGGCACCGACTGCTGGTCCATCATCATCCCATCCTGACTGTACTCCTCCATGTGGGGCGGCGCTCCTCCATCATCCTCGTTGCCCAGGTCGTCCTGGGGGCCCATGTCGTCTCGTAGGGAGCTGTGGCGCTCCTCCCTGCGCTCTCCCCTGTCCCTGTCCCCCCTCTCCCTCTTGTGCTCCCTGTCTCTGTCCCTGTCCCCCCTGCGCCTGTCTCTGTCCCTGTGGCTGCGCCTGCGGTCCCGGTCCCTCTCTCTGTCCCCCCGGTCCCTACGCTCCTCCATGCCCTCGCCCACCTCTCCTTCATGCTCCTCCAGCATCCGCTCGCCACCCTCGGGGGGCCCGTCTCCCTGGCCGACCTCCTCTCCGTCCAGCCCCTTGCCCCTCTCCCTGTCTCTCTTGCGATCCCGACTCCTGCTCCTTCTCTTCCGCTCGCGACTCCTCTCCCTACTCCTGCTGTCTCCTCCTCCACCTCCACCTCCTCCTCCTCCCGCTGGCGCCCCCCCACGATCCCTCTCTCGCTCTCGACGCCGGCTACCACCGCCGCTACCGTCCTCGCCCCCTGCGATCGGCCTCTCCCTCTCCCTCTCGCGCTCCCGTGAACGGGTGCGTCTGCGGCGTTCGCGAGAGCGGGACCTCCTCCGCTCCCTGTCCTTGTCGCGGTCCCGCTCCCGGCTGCGCTCCCTGCGCTCCCCACGGTCCCGATCACTGTCGGCAGGCAGGAGAAAGCAAAGACGGTTAAACACAACATCATACAACTTAACGCAAATTACAGGTCTTCTCTGAAAGCACTTACCCCCCCAGGGGGCGATCATCGTAACGTGAGGCATCATCTCGACCAGAGTGCTTTATGTTGACATCAGCTCCTCCTCTCCTCGTGCCACCCAATCCACCACCTGGTTACGATGAACGAGCAAAACATGAGAAACGCCAAATGCATGGTGACCACAGGATGTGTCTGAAGCTTTCCATTTATTGGGAAACAATATTTACTCATTTGACTAGTCTCCACATAAAGCAGTGGTCGCCAAACTAAGGCCCGCGGGCCGGATGCGGCCCGCCTCCACATTTGGCCCGGCCCCCTGAACAATACCAGAGATGCATTATGATTTTTTTCAGTCTGGCCACATGAATCCTAGACTAGCCTGTCAAATAGGACAGAATAATGGCAGAAAGGTTAGGTAAGAGTATTTCACCCATTTATAAATAATATTTATTTCTAAACTATTATTTATTTAATTAATAGTGTTATTTCTTTCCTGACTTTTTCTGTGAAGATCCTGGATTATTAATATTTGGTTATGTGTGGCTTTCTGGAAAACAATAAATGTTTACATTTAGGCACCCCTGCGATCGTCACACTTTTTCTGTTACAAGTTCGTGTCAGCATCTGGATGTCAGATTTTATGAGGTGTGACTGAATGCACCATGAGGTCTCCGACAGCACAGGACAGACTGAAGCAGCGTGTCTGTCCAGCGAATGACACCAAAACACGCTAGACTCTCAGAAAAGTTTTTAATTAGCTACGTGACAATTACCCACCAGTGTGGCACTCAGCCACAGACTTAAACAGCAGGGGGAAAATTGACCCGTATATAGACTTGGCAGGTGTTAATGTCAGACCTGGTCTTCCAGTTTTCAAAATAAGACGCCAGTGATACAAAGGCGATGCCCAGAGGCTATTGGACTATTTTATTTTGTCTGATCAGTTTGCACCCCTGCTCAGTCTAAACCTGGCTGAAAAAAAATAATTGCAGCAGCGACTACATTTTGACGTCGAAGTGTTTTGATATGAACGTTAGCTGTTGGCTGTTTAGGACAAATAAACAAGAAAGGGAAGCACAAAAAATGATTCCCTATGCAGTATTTTTTGAATGATATGGCAAGCCTACCAATTTGTGGCATGGTATGAGTTGCATACTGTCAAAAAAAAAAAACACACACGTTTGTGTCCCCCCCAATCCTGACATTGGATCTGCACCCCTGCCTATAGTAAATATTGTATTCAGAAAAACATTCAGTTTGAAATAGTCATAATTTCACATTTCAAAATTTATGTTGTCATCGTCACCATCACCCCCCTTCGGGGCAGACCTCCCCCCACGGTTTAAAAAAATCCTGGAGGAAACCCTGCATAAGTAGTTCATGAAACCTATACTGCTGCTCTAAGTACATCATGGACTACTGCCATGGGTACGATCAAGTTACTGTTTATTTTCTCAGTAATTTATAGACAAAGTCCCTGAAACTGAACAGGAATAAACCTTCTTTTGCCAAGTTTGATGAGGCATAAAACCTGTTTATGCCCAACATTAAAAACACACTGTTTTGGTAGTAAAATGAGTGTAAAAGGTAAAAAACGAGGCACCAGAGGGAAAATGAGAAAATGTTTTCTCCATAAAGTATGATCAGAGTCCCGGTCAGATCCAACTCCTGCATGATGTTGCTTTAAGTGTCTGTTAGTTTTTGGCCTGTTCGTTGGCCCACAGCTCTGAAACTCAATATAAATAAGGGGGAACTCACCTAGCCTCCGAGGATGCCATCCTTTGACAGTGCGTCCTCGTTCCACGTCCACCAACACCCTCCTACCATCAATCTTCTTCCCATCTGCATGCTTGTAGGCAGCTGGAGGAGAGGAATGGGGAGAGGGAGCACAGAGGTGAGACGGGGCACAACTGCATCAATGTGGCCAAGGAAACAAACAGTGCATCATTATACTGACCAGGAGCAGGCGAGGCCGAGATGGCTGCTCTCTGGATAAAAGCCGAAGGATAATGGGAGTAGACTTCCTTCCACCCGATGAGTGATTGATATGTTACACTTTTAACTCCATCAATTAACTACCCACAATTCACTTCTTTAATCGTGTGGATTTAACATCCAGTCTTTTTGGGGTGTGGCCTCTTTAAATATATGAATTATCACTGACCCAAGCAGAGTGACAAGTGTCTCACATTTTGATCAATACTGAATCAAACACAGGTGTGTGACTGTGGCAAACTTACACACTAAAGCCACAGCTACTGTGCCACAAGGTCTTCAAACAGGTCTGTGTTCAGAAGTTATTTGGATTTACAGCACATGTGCCAAATTTTAACCCAACCTGGTGGACGTTAGACATTGTAGTTATGAATTGGCATGCATGTAATGCAGTCACCACCTGTGTTAAACACCTGATTTTCCAGTAGTTCAAATGTTATCTCACAAGAATCACAAAACCCAATCATAGCAGTGGAGCATACTGCTTGATGTGTTGTGATTCAGATTTCTAAACAAGTGAAATCTACAGTTAAGTCATGACTTAAACTGCACTTAACAGTACAAGACTTTAAACCAAATGTTATGCATGATATGGCGATTGACTGTTCTGTTGTAGTGGATTTAATCTACTGAAACCTTTTACAAGCTTCATAACAGAGCAACATGATGGAAGCAAAAGCAATGAAGAGTTCATCAACAAGGAGTCTCCAGCCTTGTGTACATTCAGACCTTGTCCTACACCTCATCCCATTACAGCACACAACAGTCTTTTGATCCATCTTGTATGACAGAGCGACACGGTGAGATCCCGGCGGCTCATCCTGGCTGCCACACTGGTTTGATGTGGTGATGATCCCTGAGGTAACTTAAGTCCAAGTACAGGGCCTTACCAAAACCCAACAGTGATAGCATACAGGTCTGAGGGCCTTACCAAATCCTCACAGACAGACATTCTGAGGGCCTTACCAAACTCCCTCTCTCATACGATACAGTTGAAGGCCTTACCATAATCCCTCACTCATGGGCCTTATGAAAGTCTCTGCCCCAGTCTTCGGGCCTTACCAAAATCCCTCAGCACCAGAATACACATACTGTCACAACAACACTATCAGGGGCCTTACCAGAACCCCTCCACTTCCTGTGTTCACTTAGGATGACAACATCCCAGCCAATGATAGGGCCTTACCAAACCCCCACCAGTCCTACCAAAACTGTCCAACTGAAAAAAGAAATCAGAACAAAAAAAAAAATCAAAACAAAACTAAAATTGGGGCTACCTTCCTTATAGGAGTTGTCTTTTCACAACCCCAACCAGCTAATGAAAAAGAAATTTTCTTACTAAGAATTCAGTGAATTCATATTCCTACCACTGATGTGTCTTGGAGCTAAAATGACCTGTAATACCGAAGTGGTTTTTAGGGCATCCATGTCTAAACTTATTTATTGACATATGCTGCAACTGAAGGGACCTTCTCTTTAAATAAAAATGTGACCTTACTTAAGTTATGAGTTCATCTGTAAGGCTATGATAGCTGGTAGCTACCTTCAGTTATGTGGTGAATAAATAATGTATGAATAGTCCATTTATCAGTTACCAAGAAATTCCCCTCATCTGCCTTTTCTATAAAAGCCAGCTCAGAAGTTTTAGTTTGGATACCATTATGCATCAGTGTCCCAGGTGCGATCTGAACATTTCTATGGCTGGGGTAGGCTATTGAGGGGCTACAACATGCCTGCTGCCAAAGCTTTTGCTAAGAAAATTAGCATTTTGGGGGAATGGCTACGCAGAAAAATGAGTATGTAAAATTGTATTAACAGTATGGACTGACATGCACAAACTGCTAACATTAACAGCTGAGCTAATGCCCAGCTTCAATCTTGCGGTGCATTTTTAATTAGCGCTGCGATTTAGCAGATCCCTAAGCCTAACAGACGGATTAGATGTTGAATTGCTCCGACTTCTGTCTGAGTGAATGTAGGTTACCTTTCTGCACAAACTACTACCCACAGAGATGCAACTTGGTACTGACTTAATGACTCGGGTTGGGTATGGAAAGGCAGTGCCAATGGGGAATTTCCCTGTGGCCTGGCCGAACTGGCCCGTTCTGGTCTGGACAGGCTGGGCTAACAGAGGCTAACAGCGGAGTAATGTTCCGTTTGACTAATTTACCTTGCTTCGCACCGAGAGCCCGGCGTTTGTGTGCTATGACTACTGATGCGTTCAAATTGTAAGCAAATGTCGGAATTCTGAGCTCTGAGCCCCCCTGATTCAAAAGCCATTTAAAAAATACTGAGTATGCACCAATATCGGATAAACCCCAACTGATACCCAACCCTATTCAAGTCTATCATTTTTACTCACGTGCCTTCCCTTCTTACCTATATTTAAATGTTACTCTATTGCTACGTGGTAAGACTGAAAGTGTCCTGCTGTCACAACACTTTCACATTCACCCTTCTTGTTCTGACCTGAGTCCCTCAGGGTAATGAAGACAATCCTATTGCAAAGCATGAAGCCTCACTGAACAGAGGTGGCTTTCACGAAAAGGGCAGAATCACTGGGCAACATGTATTATTCTAGTAGTCAGGGTGCGTTCAATGGTCAAAGCCTAAGATCCAAGTGGTAATAATTGCACTGAAGGCTCTTTAGGGCTTGCAAATAAAGACGCTTTACCCATTGAACGTAACTCCTTTTCCCTATGTAGGAGATGGAGGGTGGAAAGAAATCTTACCCATCATACAAACCCATTATACCAACCATATACTGAGCTGTGGTAGTAGGGTGTAGATGTATCATAACCATCATCATCTGCCAGCCAGCTCTGGCCAATAGCCATCACAGATTGGCGGCTGCAGTGGCAATGAGAACAACACACAGTTAATATACCGTTTAGCCCCACATCCCCCCTCAGTTCACCCCCTGTTGTGACTACATGCTGTGCTGTGATTCAGCAACTCTGGTCTTGAAGAGCTAATCGCACCAATATCCCAGAATGGTGTCATTGTGATAGATGGCACCATTCGCTTGTCTAATGAGACAGTACTTCCAGTATTCACTGTGGTATCACCACAAGCTTGAAATATCTTACTAGTGTGGTGAAGGTTAACTAATCTCAGCATGACCAGGGTTGAAGACCACCAATAAAAACTTTAACAAACAAGCTCAATACCTAGTCATACAAAAGATGGGTTTCTATACAGTCCTTGGCACATTTCTGCTAAAAATGAAAACAAAAAACAAAGAAAAACCAAAAACCCATTCACTGCTTGGTGACCAGGCTAGGTGACCTTGTGCTTACCAATAGAGTCCAACCAGGAGAGCTGCTCTTCCACAGAACTACAACGCCTAACAGTTAAAAGACAATGTGCCCTTTGACAGGCAAAGATGTTCAAGTTCACAGATGAAAGACACAGTTCTACCTCTTGGTCCTCCCACTTTTCCCATGATGCCCCACTGAATGAAGCAATTCTCGTCTTCAACCAGACTATTAGTCAACTGATGACACGCATCAAACACAGACACACACACGCACACCACACAACCACCAGATCGGATTCCCACATGCAAATTGTAGAACACACGCACATAAGTACTGATGCCTTTGATGCCATAACCATCAATTTGCTCATTAGGTAGTGGTCACCTTCCCTAGGTGTTAGAGAAAGCTTCCACCCCAGTATCGTAACATAAAATATCCATATAGAATAAAGAGGGGTGGGGGGTTCAACTGAAGGACCACCCTTCATGTCACAAAGATCATCCTTCGTAAACATGAGATCATATGTAAAAAGGGTTCTCCCTCAAGATTCTGCATTGGTACTTACAGTGCATGTCCCGCTCATGCTCATATTCAATGAATGCATAGCCTCGAGGCTTCCCCGTCCTCTTGTTGTAGACTATGTAAATCTGGAACAAAAAGAGACATGGACATATTGGTTGGTTTCATCATTACACAAATAGACCTGCAACACACACAATAGATTTATACGCCACATCAGCTGACACGCATGCATCACATCTGTCTTGCCACCCAAAACCACAAATTAGTAGCAAAGTGAATAGAAATGAATAGGTTTCTCAAAATTTATTTTAATGCAGGTCAGTGGTGTTACACTGCCGTTTCTTCCCCAATGATTAGGCAGTTGTCAGTGTTGTGCCTGAATGCATTCAATGAACCATCGGTCACAATGACATCCATCAAGCAGAAATACAGTACGTTCAGTTCATGTTCACCCAAAATATAGACGAGCTCATGAACCCATTCATTCCGGCGTTTGTGAACGGCGCTCTCTCTCACAGTTTAACTTCTTCCACGAGAGTGCCAGGTTTCCACAGACCCCCGGCCTAAGCACGCCATGAACAGGCCTCACTATGTATCGGGCTGGTACCAATTATCAGTAGTCAAGAAGGACGATAACCGATATTTGGAGCAGATATTCATTTGCAGTAAAAGTGAAAATGCTTGTTTCAAAATTTTGAATAATACAAACTCCAAAACTTAATTTGATTGAAATGCCTTTATGCATATGTTTTTTTAACAGCTTTTCAGATTTGCAACATGTTGAAGTTTTTTTTTTAAATCTTATCTTAACAATCTAACAAAAAGCGCAGGGTTATGGTCATCTTAGTTTGTCCACTTACTCTGTGCTGTGGGTGGGACAATACTGGAGACAGAGTAGTGACTGCAGACAGAGAGGCGCGGCTGCATCAGAGCCAAAATAACCCACTTCTAAATTGATCTTTTATTGGCCGTTGGATTAAAAATAAAGGATGATGCCAATATGTGCCAAAATGCCGAATACTGGCTCCGATAATCGGCGTATCCCTAATGTAAATCCTGGTTGGATTTCAAAGTTGAAACTATGCGTCAGATTTCATCTTCGTATCCAGTGTTAAACTGATCCAAATAATTGCTGTCTCCTATATGGGCTGTGGCAATAATTTTGAAAAATAACAGCTCGGAACAACATACTGAAAAAAAAACCCCCTTTTGAATGGTTTTGAATTTTGAATTATTAACTATGCACTGAACCATTTCATTTCAAAATTTGTGATGTGAACTTTGAACTAGTTCATGTAGAAAGCGAACTTTCCAAACACTGGCAACTGTGTATATAGTTTTGCTACAGTTGCACCCCCACCGCACACAGTTTAAAAAAAATCCTGGAGGAAACCCTGATGTCTCTTATCTTTTGCTGCTCAAGTGTCCTTGAAGGGCTTCAGGTCTAGCTTTGAACATGTCAAAATTGCAGTGACCCTGTAACAGATTTAGATATATTTAAATGTCTGTGTAAGCTGGGGTAGGGGGTGGTGTGTAAGTTTTCAACCCCAAGAGCGTCTTTACCCACCTGTATAGAATCACAGTGGGTCTAACTAAAGTATAGACTGCACACTTACTGCAAACATGTAAACAGGTGTGAAACAGCAGCTTAACATACCCGTTTGATGGGGCCATAGACCTCAAACTCGCGGCGAAGCTTGGACTCTGTAGTATCATAGTTCTACAACAAAGACAAATACCGTTAGAAAACAGCTGCATTTGCTTAATCCACAGACATGGTGTAAGAACAACAAAAATACAGAAAATATACTCACCACTCGTGCAACAAACAATGTCTTGAAGGCATCTCCTTGTGCATTGGGGTCATTGTGGGGATCCCCTGATATCATGCAATTCGGAAAACAGAATTACTTTCTGCCATGAGAGTTAACAGTGCAAAGAGCTGGTACTATCTGTCACTGTAAAAACTTACAAAGCTTGAGTTCTGTCTCCACCACTGCCTGTCTTCTCTCGATCTTCTCTCGCCTCTGTAAGAGCAATACATTTGTGATGAAACTCACATTTCCTAGTATCTCTATCATCATACTGAACATCAACAATTACTCAAGATTTCTCCCACTCCCACATAGCGTCTCATTCCATCACATTGATCAAATGTATATGGAATGATCAGCTAACCTGCGAGCTAACATTAGCTGTGAATTAGAGATGTCACGATATGAAAATTTCATATCACGATTATTGTGACCAAAATTATCAGTTATCAATATTATCACGGTATTGTTAAATGTGTTCAAAATATTCAAAAAATCCAAACACACATACTGAAATCTTTCAACAAAGTTCTATTTAAAAAAATTACTTTTTGGCTCACCTGCCAAAGGGACTGATGGATGAAAAAATCTACCGGCCAAGTCAATTTTTTACTTGCCAAGTAATAAATTGCCTCTTTCTGTGACATATTCAGCCGTTTTAGTACTTTTCATTGAGATAATAGTATTCTATATTGATTCATACATACAGAGACCGAAGTATTATTTAAAGCAACACTGCGGAACTTTAGCTAAGTGCTTCCACGTCTGGTTGAGAGTAACACTGCGGAGCTTTTCCGACC
>JBCAUF010000057.1:21579777-21598710 GCA_038406115.1 Haemulon aurolineatum | reverse complement strand
CATGTTTCCAAACGAGGCTTCGGGATTCACCGGGGATTTCACATGTACCGGTAGGTCTATTTTGTTTCCCTGGAGGTTAACGAGCTTAACGTTAGCTGACCGTTAGCTAAAAGTTCCGCAGTGTTGCTTTAAGATACATTTTAATCTTTTGAATAATCACAACAATGTGAACACGGACAGTGATAGTACTGCAGTCAAATGAGTTTTTCAAAAGGTTGAAGAAGTTGCACTATCTGCACTTGCTTGAGTGTCGCGGACGTGATTGAGAGGTGCCATTGATTCACGTTTGTGCTGCTACTCGCTGTTGATTTGCGTCGTGATTGAGAACTGATGGTGATGATTGACGTTCACGCAGGGGAACTTTTTACTACAGCGGGGTTGTCGGGGGAGGCGGGGAGCAACATCAGTGCGACACACAACAAATCACTCGCGCTAACGTTAGTTACCCCCGTGAAGTCGCCAGGGGAATATTTTGGTCGCATTTAGCGAGAGGCGAGCAGCGGTCACGCACAGAAAATGCCAGACTTCTGATCTCTGGATCGCTGGTGCCTCATGTTTGACGTCTGAACAGTGTAAGCTGCACATGCGCGCCCGCATCTGGGGTCATGGGTCAATTTGCGGTAATCACTCACAGTTATTATGACAATTAAAATTGAAACGGTATTACTAATCGTTGGAAATTTTATCACGCGTTACCATTATACCGGTAATCGTTACATCCCTACTGTGAATGAAGCAAATGTTGAGTCATAAGTAACATTTCAAGCAGCTGCGCATAACACTGCAGAGTGGACATTTTAATGCATGTGTGTTAAAGGTCCCATGTTTTACGTTTTTTTGCAATTTCACTCAGCTGTCAGAGGTCCAACAACACTGTATTCTAAATGTTTTGCCCCAAACTCATCAGTGGTCCTGAATTTCAGCTGTCTAAAAGTCACTCAAGTGAGCTCTACTGAGAACAGGCTGGTAGGAGGTAGCAGGTAGGACCAGTTTATTTATGTAGAGACCGGAGAAAACGTGTTTTTCATAATATGGGACCTTTAACGTTTACTCTGATTTTACTGCATAGTGTTTGCTGACCACAAAGAGTTTATAACTTGGCTGTGAGATGTGACTTTTTGCTACTGCTCAGATCTGGCACACTGTGAATACTTAAAGCTGATTAAGGTCTTGAATGTTGATTTAATTTGAATTTAATGCCTTCTTGAGGAGCTATGGAGACAGTAACAGACATGTTCCTCCAACTGACAGTTTCGCCACACCAATCTGTGGCTATTGTGAGCACTTCACCCAATCTGGGACCACGATCAAACCTGTTTACACTGTCCACAAAGCATTGCGTTGCATATGCTACTGGGACAATGACTGCATCACTACAGAGCACAAATTATATTATGAACCAGACAGTGAATTATTCTGTGGGGGTGATGAGCCTTGTTTTTGTCACTTTATGATTGTAGCACCAGGTGTGCTGTTGTGTGTTGTGTACACACAATTGTGAATCATCCAAAGCCAGGACCAGAATCCTCACAGTCTATGAAAGAGGGAAATATACAACTTTGTTGCTCACCTTTCTCTCCAGCCGCTCCTCGCGGGTCTCTGCCCTGGTTGGTGGAGGGGCATCTCTGGGGTCCTGATCACAAAGGAAAGGTAGACACATGAGAAATGTGGCACTGAAGAAGAAAATGTGCATACAACAAAGCGTCCGATTGTGATAGAGGAGTAAAGATTTACCTCGAAGTGCCTGATGAATGGCGCAATGCCACTGTAAGGCTGGTTATGATGTTTCTCATGGGGCAACTTCTCTAACTGAGGCAGGAAAGGTATGGGGTCCCGCGGGGCAAACAGAGCCAGCAGGTTCGGGGGTAAGAACTGCGTCATCTTTCACCTAAACAAACAAAACCATGCATCGTCTCATTAATGATACCGGACACGCTGCAGAAGTCCAACACAGAGAGCTGCAGCAGCGTTAGGCCAACACCGAGAGCGGAAACTAGCTTCACATGCTAACCGCTGACTTCACTGAAGACTTCAGCAGTAATCAAACATTCAAGTTGCTTCACAAACATAGAGGACATAGTTGATATCAGTTATGCGCCGTAGTTTACGCCGACTCCAACATATCAACAAAGCGACGTTATCTTAAGGCTGAAACTTCCGTGGAGCCTATAGCATTATGTTAGCCTGCCAAGCTAATAAACGCCATGCTAACAAAGAGCGTGGAGCGTGATTCTTACCTCCTCTCCTCCGATGTCCTCACCAATGTCAGACCATGGACCAGAACAACAAGAAGTGCCAGATATCTGGAGGTCTCCTGGACCAAACGAAGCGAGCGAAAGAGAAGAACCAATGACTAGAAAGCGGACCACGCAGGGTACACACACCGTGTGGCGACAAACACTTCAATGTGTGTAAGTTGCAGCGACTGTTCTCAAAAAGTAAAATGGCGGGATGCCGTAAATCGAAGAAACCTGACGTAAACCGCACCGGGCGGTAGATGAAGCGTCATTACGTCACAATGCAAACGTTTGAATGATCAGGTAAGTGTTAAGTTATAAATTATACCTTATCTACTGTCTCCAATATGCTTTGTAAATTTTAAGTGTTCAATAAAGAAAAAAAGGGAAGTGTTTGTTCAATTAGCACAAAGATATTCTATATCGGTTTCTAACAGTCTTTGGCACAGTGGTTGTCAAAGTGGGGTCCGGGGACCCCCCCAGGGGTCCTTGAGCAGGTTCAAGGGGGTCCCCAGAAATATTAAAAACCTTTTCCATAAATTTCTATAAAATCTTTCCAAAGATTCATGCCATTGGCCCTAATTTAAATGTACATTGACTAAGAAAGTAATGTTATTCAGTCTCATAACAAATATTTGTGTATTTCTGGCGTTTGTTTCAAAATTTTGACAACAGGGGGTCCGTGGTCTAATTTGTATCAGTTTAGGGGTCCTTGATCTAAAAAAGTTTGAGAACCACTGAATTAGCACACAAATTCAACATATCTGTGTGGTAGGCTACGACCTTTGATGAAGTACCGCTATCAGACTAAAGAACTAACAGCTATCGAGTCACTTTCTACACCACACATGCCTCATGGGACCTTATTTTATGCATATTTTTCTGAAATCTAAAATTCCTTAATTGGTATTATTTGCATGTGTTTCCCGACTATTTCATGTAGAAACAGCTGCTGGGTGGGCACATGGATGTGTTTACAAGATCTTGATCTGTTGGGCTCTGGTGTTTTCATCTTAACTGGGTTGGAAAAACATTATGTGGTTTGTTGGTTTGAATGAAAAAATATTAGATTTGAGTTTGGCTGCAGCATATATGAACTTTTATGTGTTTAATGTGAATCTAGCAGTTGTTATTTTTGGATTACTACAGGTAACTAGTGTATCTGCAGCTGTGCAACCGTATGCTTAGTGTCAGCAACAACAGCCAGAGCTTTCTTCACCAGTTTGATGATTATTTACAAAGTATGCAAGTTTGATCCATTGAGCACCGGAGGAGATGTTATGCAAATACAGCAAACAGACTAAATGAATACATCCATTCTGTTGTGTACAGGTTTTCAAGCAACATTTATATTTTGTTGGTCTAGTCATTTTATAAAGATATTTAGCAACTTTCTCAACCTCAGTAACACATGCACACAAAACACAGAATCAAAGATCTCAGAGGTCAAGGGTCAGTGTATTTGAACCGTCATCATCCTACTGTCCAATTCACTGACAGCTCCAGCTTTGCATGTTGTCTGCAAAGACAGAGGGAGGAAGGAGAAATGTGGCATGGTGTCCTTACAGTATTGGACAACAGAAAGGTGTATGCAACTGGATATTACATCTCCCTTGGGTTGGATTATAATATACATGGAGATAGGGTGGACAGATTAGCATGAACACCTAATCTGATGCTATTGAAAAAAAAAAAACAGCCCTGCAATTAGTCCCACCACTGCGAAGCTTCTACTGGACACAGTCAACAAAAACTAAAATCTATAAGCTTCACAAAGGTAGTATTTATTGGAGGGCTGGTGTACTGGACTGTATTAGATCACACAGGCGTGCGCGAAAGCACCCACTTCCTGAACATCGTGTACATGATACATTTGCTAGATGACACATATTTACAGTGAGATCACAGAGATGTGGAGAGAGACTTCTGTAAGATCACGTAAAAGCATAGACAAGTTGGGCTATAAAAACAATAAAAATATTAGACAAAAATAATCGGTGGATGGCCCAGGTCTTGAGCAAAATGCGGCGGGGGAGGGGGAACATTTTTTTAAAAAGTCTTGTATCAAGCAGAAGAATGCAGCGCTCCTGGCTCTCTGTCATCCCTCTCTTCCTCGTCCATTTTGCGTCCATGTTTCCGGAAGTATTTGTAGCGCTGGACATAGAGCTTTACGAGGTTGCTGACTTTGACAGGGTTGATTTCTCCAGTGCGGCTGTGGCAGATCTGGGAACAGGACACAGTGGGATTAAACAGCCAGGAACAAACACTATTGATGTTTAACTTGTCTTATATAAGGAGTTCCGACCAAGCAATCTGATTGGTCAGCAAGACATTTAGAACGTGCTCAAATCAGCACGACAGCACGCCTGACTCATCACTAAAAATACTACTCCGTCAAGATTGTGGCAACATGTGTTTCCATGGAAACGCGAGGCACACTCGCAAAAAGCTTTAAATTTGAGAGCAAATTGTCCACCAACATGGATATATTTTGATTATACATTTTATACACGGATGTCCACGGAGTCCGCTCCGCCCAAATATGTGGGGGGGCTTGACACAGACTTGGCGTACGCCGAGTCCGTGCGGTCATGACATCTCCCCCAAACAGTGGCACAAGCAGCGGCATCTACCCCAAACAGCGGCATCTGCCGTGACATCTCTGGTGGCAACCCCACAAGCCACCAGGGATGTCACTGTTAGCGGCACCTAGCTGCAGCATCTGTGGGTGCCACCAGAGATGCCGCAGGTACAAAACCAGCCCCTACTGCATCTGGGACTAGAAAATCCTTTCTGTTGCTAGGTCTTTACTAAGGGTCGGATATTGGCTGTAGTGGTACTCTACGTTCCATTATACATACGAGTCTACAGGCGTGACTGATTGTGTTTCATTTATTAGTGAGACCCCATGTGTTTCTATGGAAACGCGATGCACACTGACAAAAACCTTCAACATTTTGCACTTCAGTGACTGTCGTGCTCAAATGACGTTAAAGCACACCCTCTTGGGTAATATTGGTCATTTAAGCATACTCCACACAGTAATACTAATCTATTCTGAAATGCATGAAGTATGCTGTGTACTGTGTGTACTGAGGCTGACCTTGTGCACAGCTTTCCTGAGGATGTCTTTGTATTCATCCTTGTTGATGTCCTTGCGCTGATAGTAAGGTTTGATGGCGAGCTTGACCTCCTCCACTGCCCGCTCCTGGGTGTGCAGCTTCTTCAGGTACTGGAATGAATAACGACACTGTTACAATAATATCGTTTTGGTATATTGTACATTGGTCAGTTCAATGGTTACAAAGCATGTGGGGGAGTTTGTTTTGATCCTAATCAACGCTGGTGCTCTTCTAGAAATGTTAAATGACTCTACGGCAATGGCTGCTTGAGCAGATGCATGATGTATAATGTCTATAATATAATCAATCCAACAATATTTCATACTGTGTATAGTGCTCTGTGTGTTTTTTAAATCACATCTCATGTTCTGTACTGTGATGTTTGACTTCATGTCTTGTATCTATATCATCATTTAGATATTTTGAATACTTACTATACACAAGATAAATTATAACTCTATGCAGAAGTAGAAGAATGATCATGACACTGCATGCAGGATAAAAGAAAATACTTTACAATACATCAAACTGGAGTTCTTCGAAATTAATAGGTCAGACACCAGAGCTGAGAGTATCGCAGCATAGAGAACAAAGGTGAAGTAGTACTTCAGAGGTCAGAGCTCCCCATTTCCTTTACAGCTGGCAGGTATGCCATTATGACGCAAGACTACGTTTACAGACTTCCTAGCCAGCTGTGCTGAATCAGTCAAATTCTTAAATAGACTGTGACTGTGGCTCAGGTGGTAGAGTGGTCATCCACCAATTGGAAGGTTGGCAGTTCAATCCCTGCGGTCTACATGTCGAAGACCGCTGGCCATCGGCGTGTGAATGTGTGATGAGCAGGAGGCACTTTGTACAGTAGCCTCGGCCACCAGTGTATGAATGTGTGTGTGAAAGGGGTGAATGTGATCCGAGTGTAAAGTGCTTTGAGTAGTCGCAAAGGCTAGAAAGGTGCTATATAAGTCAGTCCATTTACCATTTAAAACAGTTGCAACGTATACAGAGGTAAATTCAAAGTATCGGTCCCTTAGATGCTGATAAGCAGCCATGCAGTAGTGACGTATTTTACCTAAACCAGATCCGATCTGCCCCGATCTGTTCATGAACTTGGACCATACCTTGTCAGGGTCTTTGCTCTCATTGTCCCACCCAGTGTCACCAGAGCTCCCAGTCACTCCTGACAGCACTACGGGCATGATGGAGGGCGGTGTCTGTGCACATCCGCCACCTATGGAGGGGTGCAGGAGAGAGGGCGGAGTTTTGGTGCAGCCCACCAACGGGAGGGAGCTGTGGAGGATGAACTGAGCTGGGCTCAGGCCAGGGGGCGGAGGGAGAGCGGGAGGGGGAGGGATCTGGGACGAGGAGGCCGAGGAGGGAGGAGCGTGCTGCTGGGACTGGCTCTGATTAGCCTGGGAGAGGATCTGCGTAAGAGATGGGAGACCAGGTTTCACTGCACATTCATTTCTATGTGCGACCACATGCACTCATCTGACTGAGCTGGCACAAACAACTTCAGAGAGGAGGTGGGTTTGACCTCTCTTAAAGCAAAATGCTGGTTTACGTTATATAGTCATAATAACACAAGCAGCAGATGACGACACAGTGAGTGTGAGGACAGTGGCAGAGGCTCATGATGCTAAAATGGCTGATAAAATGATTTGGAACTTGATTTGTGGACTTTTGTTAGCCGAGCCATGTTCATGTTCTCTGTTTACGCTATGTTTACAGTCCTATTCATGCCATTTCCCGTAGCAGAAGTGTGAAAAGATTAGTGTGGACACTTAATTACTGTATCTTTATCTATACAGTAAAGAGCCCTATAGACCAAGTGAAATGCTTCATTGAACAGTGGTGGTTTTAACTGGACCAGTGAGCATTAACATGCGATTACGTGTATCCACTTTGAATATTAAAAACTGCTGAAAATCAGATTCGAAGAAGAAAAACGTATGGACTGGCTTTTAAAGATGCCGTTACTATGGGAGGTAATCACAAAGTCACACCTTCCAAAATCTGTCAGCATAGGGTGAACCCTACACTGTGCACCGCCCTCTCTAAAGCCATAGGACTAAATGTTTCCCCATTTGACCTCCATCATGTTAAAGTGGTGCAGAAATGCATCATCTAATCATGTCACTCAGCTGTTTGACATTGTCTGTTTACTTTGACAGGCATATATGAAACAAAAAATGTCTTGAACCAATACAGTGCTGTTACAGTCTATAAACGGTTTCAATAATTTTCTGCCCAACACTGATAACCGTACTGCTTATGACTGCATATACATTTACATACAGCCCAAGAAGTAAGAGCTGGGCAGACCCCACTGGTTCAGGCTGTGTAACGGAGGGGCTTCAGTGTGGCTGTACTGCAGTCTGTGTGCA
Organism: Haemulon aurolineatum; assembly: GCA_038406115.1. Taxonomy (NCBI): domain Eukaryota; kingdom Metazoa; phylum Chordata; class Actinopteri; order Lutjaniformes; family Haemulidae; genus Haemulon; species Haemulon aurolineatum. The sequence goes on along the minus strand of JBCAUF010000057.1, from coordinate 21,590,967 downwards.
GAAGGGTCAGTCAGAAACACTGCCTCACCTGGCTGGTTGCTTGAATGAACTCTTGTGCTTTTGCTCTGCTCGCAATGTTGGCCTCCTCCATTTTGAAGAGCAGAGCAGTCACTGAGAAGAAGAATGACAGACAGCATTATTTCAGGGAAAGGACATGCAGCTATACAGTGCTACACATTAATATAACAATGTAACATCAAATATTTGACATAATCTCTGTCTATGACTTGATGCTTTGACAACAAGCATGCTCAGTGTTTTTATCAAAATGTGGCAACATTTAGTCTTTGTTCTCAGGTGAGAACAATACTTGTGAATGCAGATGAACAGACTGGCCATCAGGAGTGTGGTGCTGACAGAAACTCAGTCTATATGTTAATGATGATGATTAATCATGATGATGATTAATCTACTCATCATGTATTTTTTCCAGCATAGAACATAAATGGCAAAAAGGACCATGGCAGTGTCACCTGCAGACACACGCACACACACACACCAGTCTGTCACTGCTTTTCATTCATTTCACCACACACTATGAAGTAAGTTGCAGACACTTTAAACCATCATGTCTCCTTTGACTGTGTCCACAATGAAGCTACAGCTGGATCTTTAAAGCTTGGAGCGTTTTTTTTTCTTCCATTTTCTATAACTCTGTAAGAACTAGGGCTGGGCGATATGGGGAAAAAAGTCATATCACGATAATTTTTTTTATATTAGTCGATATCGATGTATATTGCTGATATTGATATATAACAAATCACTATTTGTGAATTTTAGATGTTCCCTGTTACTCTTAATTGAGATTTGAAGATATCAGAGGATTAATTTTTAATTAAATATTTAATTAACCAATAACCACTACGCCACCTGAGCGCCTCTTGACCAACATTGTTGATAAGAAGGGCCCGAAAAGTTCAGTGGTGTGGAGGCACTTTGGGTTTTTGAGGTCAGACGTGGCGCTGCTTCAGGTGATAAAAGAGATTTGTGGTATTCCCTGCCTTTGACGGGACGTGTTCCCGGCATAATTTGCAGCGCACACTTTTCAGCTTCGCGTCGGACCCCAAAAACCCAAAGTTCCTCCACACCACCGAACTTTTCGGGCCCTTCTTAACAATAATGTCATCCACGACGCCTTATGCCGTGTCTTTCGTCGCGTCTTCCGCACTCATTTTTTAAATAAACGGCTGCAGCAGCAAAAACCAACCATCAAGTGTATGTAAACAAACGTAACAGAAACAAACACACGTGCTCTATTCCAGCCACGTCATTGGTTCAGCACGGCGCAACTCTCGTTGTCATTGGCTGTTTGTATTGTCTGTCAAAAGATGGACGAACGCAATGTATCAAAAAGTATATCGACCATGTTTCACATCGCTATCGAGGAAAAGTTATTGATCAATAGTCATTGCTATCGTTTTATCGCCCAGCCCTAGCAATAACAAATCAAATCAGGCATATTTAACTTCTCAGTGTAGCTCTGTACGCCTCTTCAGCCTGTGAGTGAACAGTATATGTACAATTGTGCTCAAAAGCACATACCCCGGCAGAATTTTTGCTTTCTTGGCCTTTTTTTCAGAGAATATGAATGATAACACAAAAACTTTTTTCCCACTCATGCTTAGTGGTAGTTGTTGATCAATAAATGGCTTCACCTAACCACTGACCACGAGTGGAAAAAACATTTTTTGTGTTATCATTCATATTCTCTGAAAAAAGTCCAAAAAAGCAAAAATTCAGCTGGGGTATGTAAACTTTTGAGCACAACATGGCACACTTCTCTACATCTAGGGAGGGAACTTACATGCAAGGACGCCTCCAGTGGTGCAGTCCACCCCGGTCTGCAGACTCCAGGGGAGGGTGGGCGCTGCTGGAGGCGGAGGAGGAGGAGGCTTGCTGGCTGAAGAGGAGGACACGGAGGAGGAGGGGTCCGACGAGGACAGAGGCAAGGAGAGGGATGTCAGACCGCAGCCTGCCGACGAGGACGAGCAAGGGGGCGAGGCCAGAGACTTGGGCGCTTCATCGGGAGGAGGGGGCTTGGTGGTGGGGGTAGACAAGGCGATGCTGAGGCCGGCTCCCTGGGGGGTGGACAGGCTGGATGCCGGCAGCGTGGGGCTGGTCTGAGTCGGACAGTCCTCGGCGAGAAAAGACGGGTCCGGGGTCTTGCAGCTGCTGTCCACGGTCTGAGAGTCCGGCGAAGACTCCCTGGTGTCTCGCAAGGGGGCCATCGAAGGCGGGGGTGTGTGGGGCGGCGAGGAGGAAGGTGGCAGCACACTGGTGGAAGAGGACGAGGAGGAGGAAGAGGAGGAGGAGCAGGGAGCGGGGCCAGTCTGGCAAGTGTGTGGACTGACCGACTTGCTCCCATCTCCGCCGGCCGACGGAGCGTCCAAGGAGGCTCCGCCCCAGCCCTCGGATGTGGTTTTACTTTGACCGCCATCTCCAGCCGCCGACCCCGCCGCGCCGCCCTTTTCTCTCGTCTTCTTGGCCAGGCGACGGCGGCGCTTGGTGGCCAGAGATGACGAGGGCGAGGACGCGGAGGAGGAGGTGGACGTGATGGAGCTCGGTTTGGTTTTCTTGGATTTCAGTCCCGCGGGACTGGTTAAGGACGACGGTGGTGCGGCCAGGCCGCTTCGCTTTCCCATGCCGGCCAAGTCTTTGCTGCGGCTGCCCAGCGACAGCGGCTCGGAGCACGGTTTGAGGAACGGAGACCTGCTCTCATTGTCCCTGCAGAAGACTACCGCGATGGAGCCACCCACCACGGAACCCCCGGTGCCCCCGCCTGTGCCCCCTGGACCAAGGAGGTCCATGCCCAGCTTTCCGGAGCCGACCGAGGCCCCGGTGGTGCTGCTCACGCCCTCTCGCACCAGCACAGACACTTTGGACTGCAGCTTGCCTTTCCGACTGCCGCCGCTCTCTTTCTTAGATTTGCTGGAGCGACCCAAATCCTTCCTGCTGCCTTTGTCCCGGTCCTTGTCCTTGCCCATCTTCCTGGCTCGCTTCGCCAAGGGCAGGCCAGACGTGACGGAGGCGGAGCCCGAAGTGACCGTCAGCGAGGAGAGGCATTTACTTTTAGTTCTATTGGAGGAGGAGGAGGAGGATTCAGACTGACCGATCTTCTTTAATGCGCGGGATTTCTTTTTCGGATGATGCCGCCCGGTCTTGGGGGTGGCTTTAGCTTTGGGGCTGGGGGCAGGAGGTTCTGGAGGCAGCGCAGGAGGAGGTGTGTCTTCCAAAGAGGGGTAGTCTGAGTCTAAAGCCTCACCGTCCAAAGACAACACATCGATCTCGAGTTTGTCCGAGTAGTGGTCCGACTCGTAGCTGTGGTACCTTGGCGGTGACAGCGACTGCGATCGGCTGCGGCAGCTCCCTCCGTCCTCCACCTCTCCGGCTGAGTGCCATTTCCTCTTCTTCTTCCTCTTGTGGGGCTTGTCGGACTCCTGCGCGGGCCGACAGGGCGAGCTGGGGGCGAGTCTCGGCGAGCCGGGCACGGTGGTGGTGGTCGTCGTGGTGGTGACCGTGATGGTTCGCTTGATGGCGAAGAGGTCGGACCCGTTGAGGTCTTGGATGGACGGCGGGACGACGGGGCGGCCATCGCGCCGCCGCTCCCTCTCTCGCTGTCGGTCTCGGTCGTCCTCCCTCTTCTCCCGGCTTCGTTTGGACCTCTTCGAGACGCCTCGCTCTCTGCTGCTCGAGTGCTGTCTTCCCTTCCTGTCTCTCTCCTTTCGAGAGCTCGAATCTCGATCTCTTTCGTCTCTTCGACGGCTACTGGCACAATTTGGCTCTCTCTCTCTATCCCTGTCCCTCTCTCTCCCTCTGTCTCTGTCTCTCTCTCTGTCCCTATCTCTGTCTCTGTCTCTGTCTTTATTTCTGTCCCTGTCTCGGTCTTTATCTCTCTCCCTCTCTTTCTGCCTTTCTTTAGATAAGCTTGAAGCTGAGTGTCTAGCGTGGCCCCCTCTTCCCGAAGAGTTGCAGGATCGTGAGGCCTCCGGGCTACTGTGGCGTCTTTTCTTCATCTTCCGGCTGCTGCTCCTGCTGCTCCTCGTCCCTTTCGCCTCCTTGTGCCCCTGCTCCTTCTCTTTGCTCCTGTCGTGACCTCCCTCCTTGTCCTTCCTCCTCTTTTTCCTCCTCTCCTCCTTCTCCCCGGCCTTCCTGTCCTTGCTCTTCTGCCGGTCGCGGTCCTTGGAGCTCTTGGAGGCCTTGCGGTTCTTGCCGCCCTGCTCGACGGGAGGCGTGAGAGGGGACGATGGTGCGGACGCTGGAGGGTGGGAGGGAAGAGGAGGCGGCGGCTGAGGAGAGAGGGGGGAAGAAGCGGGAAATGAGAGGTATCTTTCCTTCCGCCTGCTGACCAGCTTCCTCCTCAGATCCTCCACTCCTACGACAGGCTCGTCCTCAGGCTCCCGGTCCACCTCCCAGTTGCCCTCGGTACGCACGGACACGAAGCCGTCCCCGTCCAGCACCCGGAGGATACGCTCTGGCTTCGAACCAAAGAAGGAGACGCTGGGCGAATTGAGGGGGAGGATTTCTCCGGCCGGCCTTTTATTGCTCCCATCTCTGTCGGCAATCCCGACTATCTCCCCCTCCTCGATCTCGGAGTGATCCGAGTCGGCACTGTCCCTCTGCTCTCCAGCTTTGGCGGTGCTGCAGTCCACTCTCCTCCTCAGAGGGAGCTGGGCGACCAGACCGGGGCTTGGCAGGTCGGTCAAGGTGTCTGTGGAATCTGGAGGCTCTTCCTCCTTCTCCTCCTCTTCTTCCTCCTCCTCCTCATCATCCTCATCTCCTCGCTCGGCATTTCTCTTCACTCCCCTCACTTTGCCGCCCCTCTCGTCAGCATCCGATGCTGGAGAACCAGTGGGGTCAAAGGGGTCGTATTTCTCACCTTCCCCCTCCTCCTCCTCCTCCTCCTTCACACCCTCGGTGGGGTGGAAAGGATCGTACATCTCCCGTTTCCTTCCCTTCTCTTCACAGTCGACACTTGGCTGCGCTGAGGCGTGCGGGAAGGAATCCGACGAGGAGGTGTTGGGCGTCGGCGTGGAGAGAGACTGTGTCGCCAGAGAGGCAGAAGTGGAGGACACCCTGGCCACCTCCGTCCCCTGGGTCTGACCCTTCACATGGTTCTGACAGGCCGACGAGTTGGCACAGACCGAGGAGGACGTTGACAGGGGCGAAGACGGGTCGGACGACGGGGACGACGGAGACGTGGAGGGAGAGCAGGGAGGAGGAGGGCTCCTGGCAATCTCTCGGACTCCGGCTGGGGATGAGGAGGCGGCAGGCCTCCTTTTGAAGCCTGATGCTGGAGTCAAGTCCATGGGCCAGGAAATCTGGTGATGTAGAGGTCAGACAGTGGGACCTGAAGGTGGGCAGCAACACGACAAGACCACGCTGGAGAAATGGAATCCAGGAATGAACCTGGTAGAGAAGACAGGACACATAGTCTGAATCTTACACTGACAACCCACCTGGACATGTTGAGACCACAGAGGGAGAAGCCTGTAGTGTCATTTGTGAACACTTGAGGAGCATGAGAGTGATTCTGCAGAGATATAAGCTGGTTCATTTGGATCAGTGACAATTTCTTTGCAAGACAGGAGCAACAAATTCTACACGATCATTTGTCTACTCTTTGTCACAGTGCATTTAACTGCCAAGAAATATGTTGCACACATTCAACACAGCTGATGAATGTCCTTCTGCAGCTTTCCTCTTTGTACTTCACTGAGAGATCTATTTGTCTGTACGGGAGAATAATGTGAAGAACAGAAGCTGCAGTGAGTGACACCGAAAATAAATGAGATCCTGTTTGTCTATGTTATAGCCAAACCAGTGCATTCGCATGGCCAGTGTTATGAATCAGCATTATCAGTTTATCCCAGATCTATCAACAAGGCAATATGAAGAAATGTGAACAGAGAGATGCTGAAGATGGGTTTGAGCTCTTTTAATAAAAGTGTCTCTATTGCACCGTTTGTACAACCAGCGCTGACAGTTTTATTTCTCCAGAATATGAAATGTTCCTCTCAGTGGATATCTTGGTGTCAACTGTTAAGCAACACAAATTCAAGGGCTGGAAAGGCAGATTTATTTCTATCTGATTTGTTTATCCAGCAGGATCCAGACTCTCACTGCTTCATCTGGAAGTAGTAGTATGATTGCTTTCACCCGTGTTTACCACACTGTGTCATGTCAAGATGGCTGCAGTGAAAAGGTCTATTAAGACACAATTGCTCTTCAGTGTGACATAATGGACACACTGGGTGAAAATCTATCTTCCATCCCATCGGGTTAGGGTGTTGTTTTGTGTCCATGGTTTCAGTGTATTGTGTGTATGGATTCAGTGTTTTTTTGCTCTTGCCGGTGGAAACACGTGAATGTTTGCTCAATATTCCGTTGTCTGTGCTCAGTCTGGGCAGCCAGTGTTAGCCTTGCTGTTGACGCTTTATGGTAACGTTTGGCTGTGTAACTCATCATCTCCACAGTTAACGCCTACCGTAACATTGTATATTAACTAGTGAATGCATCATACGGTGTATCGTTGTTCATAAAATGCACTTGATTTAATACAAGACATCGTTACACCCCCTGAAATGTTGTGTCGGCAGCAGGTATTCAACTAGCTAACATTAGCTAGCCGCTTTAGTTTACAACAGCTAGCTAAAGGCAGCAGGAGTAGCTTACCTTCAGTCCGGTGACGTCTCCTCTCACATCAAAGCTTCCGTGTTGCATTCACTGCCATATCTATAAGACATTAAATCAACCGGCATGTTACAGCATCAACTCCTTTTTGCTATTTTAAAACCGCAACAGCAGCCCCATTCCATCAACCGCCGCCATCTTCCTTCCCCTCGAACCGGACGACCGGGAATTATGGGAAATGTAGTTCTGTGCGCAGCCAGCGTTCCTGTGTCGTAACCATGGTCGTAACGTTACTGTTCTCCTCGCAGAAATGGATAGCCTAATTCAAATCAGCGAACTGGAAAACAAATAATCGGAAATATTTTGATAAATTTACAAATACAGGTCATTGAAATTCACCCAATAATAGATGTTTCTGGATTTCGTATTAGACTGAAAACACTCAAATTTAAGAGTCACCTCTATTATATCTGAGCAGATTTTACAAATTCTAATCCGTGCATATTGAAAAATGAAAGAATGACAGAAAGAATGTTGTCAGTACTGAATGTACACTCAATACTATTTGGTTGTATCTGGTCAAGCATTTCTTCTATTTTCCATCACTTGACCAGGTTGAATGCAACTTGTTCATCAGTTTAATGAAATAGAAACATTAAACCATTAGATTTGTTGTTTGTTTTAAGACAAACTGTTTTTATTTCAAAACTGATTACACAAAGCAAACAGTGCATATATAAAACATCAAATATTCACTTTGTATTTATAAATATGTCACAAGTATACTTTATTCAGTTTCAAGTTGCTTGAAATCATGTGCTGAAACAAAACCAAAACTTTTCTCACATAACTGTATAAGGTCACCAGAAGCAGAACTTTTACAGCAAGGACATCAAGTTCCTGAAGAACATTGGCAGAGGCTACTACCAGCTTCTCAACAGAGAGAAGCTCAGTTATTTGGCCCCAAACGTCCCAGTACTACACAGACATCAGCATATACATGTTAACAATGCAGAGCCACAATGATGACTTAGAGGGAGTCCTACCCTCCGGTACCTTCACACTAACCAACCAGTCTGACGTGTACTGTTCTGTGCCCAGAGAAAATGGATGCCAATGAAATCACTCACACTCACACACACACCTGACACCATCTGTGAACACTGTCAAACTCAAGAGAAATAGGGCTTTGTGAAAAGCACCGTTGACTTATCTGAGTTTAAACTCAACTGAGGAAAGAACCGCAACTAAAAAACTCAGACATTTCTTTTATTGTAATTTTAACCTAAAAACTCAGGCTTTTCTCACACTTCTTAGAAATATTTTTTTCATTTGACCCTTTTCTGCTACTTCAGCCTCCTTCCCCCCAAGAAAGAATTCTTTTCATTATTCTTTTCATGCTACAAACACCTTGTACAGTAGGTGTTGTCAGAAAGTATGGCTTTGAGATTTTTTCCTCACTGAATATAAATGTAATAAAACACCTGCAGAGCTCCTGAAGTTACACACACACAAGGAATTCCACAAAGTTTGGAGTGCACATCAGAAACATGTACAATGCTTTCCGGTGGGCTCTTTAAGCTAGTTTTTCATGCGCACTTTACATTTTCTTGTAGGTACAGAATGACTATCACACAGAAAATCATCTGTCACTGACCTCGAATGATTGCAACGTACCAGAGTTTCTGCAGGATTTCTTTCTGTGTTACATCAGGAGCTCATGGCATACAGTACCTTATTTACTCACTAAAAATATCACAATAACTAACACAAAAAAAGCAATGCAAACAAATATACCAAATAGTCTCAAACAAATTTAAACTGCTGTCAGAGCTGAAGGGAGACTTTGAGAAACATGTTCTTTTTACTTGCCAAATGTTCATTTTTTTTTGCATGAAGCATGACTTATTTTGTCTATAAAAATAAAAAAAAGATGCTTAATGTGTCCATTAGACAGCATAATGTCCATTTTGTGCACATTCAGGACTCTCATGACCTCATTAGAGTTGATCTCAGATTAAAATGTGTTTTGTTCTTCTGCAGCCGTCCAGGGAAACATCCCAATGAGGGCAGACAGAAGATGGGTAAAGAAGATTAAAACCCTTCAACTCCAAAGCGTTTGTGACACAAATAGAGCCTCTAACCAAATCAGCAGCTCGCATGAACACATGGATTTAAAGCTAGAGCTGAAAGAACACAAACACACAATAAATAAACAATCAGTGCTGCATGTGAAGAAACAGTCAAGTAGAATCTGTCCCAACAGATTCTCTGAGTTTGTGCGTATGAAGCTTTGTTGCACTTTGTATGCGTTATGACAATGTTGATGTTCAGCGTTCACGTTGCTCGGGCCTGTGACATCACCAGCGTGACCCATGTTTCTAGACAGTCAGCTGGTGCTGTGAGCGCTCCACCTTATCCTGACGATGCTTTCAAAGTCAAAACTTCCCAAGTGTATTCCCCTCTGGTAGCTAGCCTTGCCATCAAAACATCAGCTGTGTCCCAGTGTCAAAAGCCTCACTCATTCTGAGCAGATTGGGGTCCATGAGGCCGTGGCTTCCACACAGAAATCTGCTGATGTTTGATATTTTCCTAAAATGAGAAAATATACAGCGGTACCATTCTTATGCTTTAACTTGAGTCAAGGCCGCAGATCATTCTGTCTTACTATGTAAACACTAACTGTAAAAAAATACAACTCACTATATACAATAAACATAATCTGGTATAGACAAAGCTAATGTTAGGATGGAACCCTTCTCTTAATCTTTGCTGCTCTCTGTCAGGAGAATGGGAGGACCCATGAGCCCATTTTGATGTGCTGTCTGTGAGCACTGAATCACATCCCAGCCTTAAAACACAGCTGATGTGTGAAATCTGATTTTAGAACAACTGGTACATTTGGCTGAGGAGTATTTGGCACTGTGTGATTTTGTTTCTTTTATCCTCTACTGACCTCAGCACTGGGTACCACAACCAGGGGTGGACTGTTTAGGAGACCTGCTGCGTGGAGCTTGGTTGGTTGAGAACTCGGCTTCCTTGCTTAAGCACAAGCCTCTGTCAAAATAACAGACAAATACGGTACGTCCCAGCAGGGGGTACATAGACACGATCTGGGCTTGCAGGAAGGGGCAGGGTTGTTTGAGACGGGCAGCAAAAATTGTGGCGTTAAACAAGGACAGAAGTGTAGGTGAAGCAGGTCAAACCAAACCCCTTTGTTCTCATTCACACTCTTGCTTTAACAGTCAAACACTCTGAAACTTCCCACTCGTGCTCTCCTCCTGACTCTCCAGCTCAGGACCTCCACAGCAGGGCACCAGAGGAGCCGGGAGGAGCAGCCGGACAGGGTAAAGGCACCTCCTGCTTTCAGACCAGCCCAGCGTCTTTGGCCATCTTGTAAAAGGCTCCTCGTTGAGCGATGAGATTGGAGGGGGAGTCAAACTCTGCCGTCTCTCCCTTGTCCAGTACCAGGACCCTGCAGGAGCCAGAATACTGGTGAATTTCTTTCAGTAAAAGTAGCAAAAACAAGTACTAGTGCCACAGCAGCTTCTTCAAAATCAAATCAAATCAAATATTAGTTGTATAGCCCAAATTCACAAAACACATTTTGCCACGGAGGGCTTTACAATCTGTCCTTGTTTGTATACAATAACTAGCTCTACATGTGTTAGCACTAAAGCACCTGAATGTGAACTCTAAGAGGCATGCAGTCAACTCATGTCATCACACCTGCATCTCTGTGATAACTGATGTGTGGCATTCAGTACCTGGTGTAGTCCATGATTGTGTTAAGGCGATGAGCTATTGTCAGGACGGTGCATTCCTCAAACTGCGAGCGGATGGTGGACTGGATCAGGTTGTCCGTCTCCATGTCCACAGCCGCCGTGGCCTCGTCGAGAACCAGGATCTTGGTCTTCCTCAGCAGAGCTCGGGCCAGGCACAGCAGCTGCCGCTGACCCACACTGGAGCGAAAACACAAAGACGTGCTTAATGAATGGCAAACTGTATATAAGCCTGTTTCAACTAAAAAGCCTGCTGTATATGACACAGTTGTACCTGAGGTTCTCTCCTCCTTCGCTACACTCATGGCTGAGTTTGTCGGGCAGGCCAGACACGAAGCTCTTGAGGTGGGAATACTCGAGAGCCCTCCAGATTTCTTCATCAGAGTAGCTGTCGAAAGGATCCAGGTTCATCCTCAGGGAGCCTGAAAACAGCACCGGGTCCTGAGGAGAAGGGGGGGGGGGAGCTGACATCACTAAAGGAGCTGAATCTGAACAGCCCGTAGGAGCACCGTTTTACCAGTGGGTGGGCTGCAGAGAAGATGCTTTCCTCATTCTGGGAGTTGGTAGGCTCATGTAGGACCAGTTAATATATGTAGAGACTAGGGGTGTGACGATACACTCAGCTCACGAGAACGAGACGAGATTTTAAGAAAACTACAATGACAAAATATATGACTGAAACAACAGACTTTAATTAACCAAGTTGCTCATGGATTTTGACATGTTTATAATTCTTTACATGCATGATGTAAGCATGAGCTTAATAAACTTCTTCTTC
>JBCAUF010000057.1:21491011-21507677 GCA_038406115.1 Haemulon aurolineatum | reverse complement strand
CAGATATTCGATATTCATTTTTTTGCTCATATCGGACCGATATCCGATATGAATATCGGATCGGGACATCCCTATCATGACATACAAATCTCTCCATAATACCCCCTGTTTATCTCAGAGACCTTCATCAGACTCCCTCTGGCTCCTTGTGGTTACTCATCAGCAGGTCTGCTTGGACTACCAGCCATGAATCTCTACACAATGGGTGCCCGGGCCTTCTTACTGCAAAATTGTGTTGCTCTCTTCAAACATGCTGGCCTCCATTACAGCACGGACCATGGTATAATAAAATGTACTGCTCTGCTCAGGAAAACAAAACTAAACATATATATATATATATATATATATATATATATATATATATATGCCATGTCACGATAACTAACGATAACTATCCAACGTCTAAGACAGTATCTAGTCTCATGTCACAAAATCAATATAATGTTCAGTTCTAGAGTGGGTGTTGTGAGAAAGTGAGGAGGGAATAATAAAGAAAGTCCATGATGGAGGAAATAAATAGGAGACTAGCAGGAGGAGGGTTTAACAGCACAAGACCGAAGATACTGTATTTAGCTTCAGAAGGAGAACACGACTGGTGGGAATAACCTGACAGGAGTGAAAGGACTCCAAAGGGTGGCAGTAATGCTACACTAAGGTCAACAGAGGACGAGGAAGCAGCAGCAGCAGAATAAGAAGAAGAAGGAGAAGACGAAGAAGAAACGCTCTGATGGCAGCGGGACGTGAGCGGAGGAATCCGCACCGGCCGGCCGGACGGGACGGGACGGGACGGGAGAAATATTTCTCTCATCCACTACAGCCAGCAGGAAATGCTAGCATGACTGTATGCCCTTAAATACACACACACACACACACACCACCCGTAACAACGAAACGCCTGTATAACACATTTGTTTCTGAACAGAAGGCGCACAGTCCAAACAAATAGTTTAACTGTGCTGAGGCTGCAATGAATCTCCGGAGAGAATAAATGAATAAGAACAGAAGATTCAACTTCACTCACAGAGTCAGTCCTGAGTTCACTCAACTATTCCACTAACTTTGACGGGATGTTGATACCGGTAGATTGAAATAAGCTCCTGGAAACGTCTCTTCGTACCTGTGTTTGGGAGTTTCGGCTCGGCGGGACTGCTCGAGATTCTCGGACTCCTTTCGCTTTGTGTGCGCCGCCACTCTGAACACCTCGGTAACAGCGGGGTGGGCGGAGCCTGGACGCCGTATGTCCCTCCAATTGGTTCATGCTGACCTCTCTCGCTCTCCGATAAGGAACATGCCATTTGCCTCACTCATGTCTTATCATAAGTGGCATCGTCATAACACAGGCTGAGGTGTCACTTTATTTCTATGTTTCATACCCAGGGTGCACTCCACCGAATATTTTTATTTATGTGGAAAACAAAACGTTTCTAAACATTTATGAATGTGGGATGTTTATGATCAACCAAGGAGGCTAAAGACATTTTTAAAAGCAATCAATAAAATTGAAAATTAGCCCCAAAACAGTCATTATGACCATCGGTACCAGCTGCATTTGAAAATGTCTTGAAATCATGGTGTTTTTTGACATTCCATCATGGTCTTGAAAAACACACCCTCAGGCCTGTGAAATGAAGGGAGAGAAAATCAGCAAACTTCATGACATTAGCCTGTTGCTCTAGTGAATGTGCTATAGCAGAATCTGCAGGGTGTGGTGTGGTTTATGGTTTTCTCCACCAGATGTCCCTCTAGGCTTATTTCTCTGTTCTCTTGGTCTACCTGAAATACTGCTGTTGGTGAGAACAGAGCCGTTTCATGAAAACCACAGGCTCCTTGTATTGACCTTGAACTGCAGGAGACACTTCTTATAACTTTTTTTAAATTTCTTTTAACTTATTTGAGATGTTCTGTCTATGGACTTGGTTGAAGGAGATTCCATGCTGACATTTGATATTTTTTGAAAAAACCAGAGACCTTTATGGTGACAAAATGAACAACTATCATGAACAAACAGTTCCATAGAGCCACACTGAATATAAAAAAAAACAGATGAAGGCCAGTACAGTACAAGATAAAAGTGCACTTGTTCATGTCTATGTCTAACCTTAAAGACTGCACAGGCGTTGTGAGGGGTGTCGCTCACACTCTGTATGGAGCGGGTCATCAGGATTGAAACTGGGCTTGCTGCACAAGACACAGCCTGTTTCTATTTACCAGACTTAAGACAAGCACATGTTGCATAACTTGAAATGCTTTAGACAGTCCATAACGTGTCCATAACATGAACCACGCAAAGTTTACTTTGCCCCACAGCTTGGAGTGAATATGATACAGGTAGGACTGACTCTGTGAAATCAGGTGCAGCTTAAAGTAGACCTCTTGTCTTTTTACTGTAAGAGGAGACTGAAGATCTTCCTCTTTGATAAAGTTTATTAGGGCTGGCTCAGGCCTGTCTTGGACCAGCTCTTAGTTGTGCTGCTATATGCCAGCGGACAAACAACACTCTGAGCTTCTATTTCCTCCTCTTCCTCTCCACCCGTATCATATCAGTCATGTCTCAATGCTGCAGTTTACTGACTAGACTTCTTCCACAGAGTCTTTTTGCTCTCTCGTTCTGCAGGTTCCCATGGTACATGGCTGCACCCGGGTCATGGATCATGGTTGCACCTACTGGTATGGCCATGCCTGATACCCACTCCTGCTTTTTTTAATATTAGTCATATTTCTGTTCAATACATTTCACTATTATTACTGCAGTACATCAGTACACACTATCATTACTCAATCAGTTACTATAATTGTATACAATGTAATTTTGTACATGTGACATCTATTGCATGTCTGTCCATCCTGGGAGAGGGTAAGGGCAAGTTTTTCCTCATTTGAATTGAGGGTCTAAGGACAGAGGGTGTCACTTACTGTACAGATTGTAAAGCTCTCCGAGGCAAAACGTGTTTTGTGAATTTGGGCTATACAAATAAAGTTTGATTTGATTTGATTTGATTTGACTGACTTTACATCAAATGTATTCTAATTTATTTGAAATACATTTAAATTGGATTGAAGTTGGTTATGCTCTGCCCGTCACCAATAGGTATTAAAAACCCATTTTATACAAGACTGTTGTTGTTTGCTTCGTCTTAGTTTCATTTTATCAATAAGGAGAACCTGCCTACCTGGTAAGAGACCAGTTAACACTCTGGGAGTCATAGTTGACTGGTTTTAGACTTTGGACTGTCTGACTATAAAAGAATTATTATTATGACTGTGAAGTTCGCAAACCTGGTTGTTTTACCAGAGAGTCATGGCAGCGTGCCTTCTTGAAGATTTAGACAAAAGTCTGGAGATCTTGGGACAATGTCTACAACAGCCTTATGACTAGCTTTGGATGACCGCAGGCAGGTTACTGAAGTGGAATGAAGAATTACTTTGAGGGTAATCATTATTTTCACTTCATTTTTATTATCTTTCACACAAACATGAGCTAAAAGACACACATGCACACACAGAACATGCAGTGATTTGGGAGAGACGGGGGTGCCACACACTCAGGAGCCATCAGAGCTTCAGTGCTTTGCTCAAAGAGCCTCTCCAGCTGTGGTCCACTCCGTACCATGGTCCATGCTGGACTTGAGCTGGGCGCCTCCCGGACTGAGCTACTGCTGCCCCCTAATGTTAGTCCACTTGAAATGAAATTGCATGTTCATTACAGGACATTATCACAAAGACGTGACGAGAAAATAGATCGGGAAACAGGAGATCATCGAGCTCGTGACACCAGCAGTCTTTAGCACAGCCCCCCCCAAGCCTGTCCAGCGTCACTGTGGTATCAAGACACTGGTACAAGGATTGGGAGTGACCAGACCAAGAGAGGCATGAACAAGGACCGGCAGCAGAAGAATCTTCACAAGTGACTGGGTGTGTTACTGAATTAAGTAATAAATAACTTATCTGGTTAAGGCCAGTCACAATACTATCAGTCAGTGAAATGAAGCAGAACAAAGCTGTGCACTCCAATCAAATTACACTGAATTTTTTTTAAAAATCAACAAACATGCAACAAATTACTTTGAAGATACATATATATAAAAAGATATATTGACCGGTTTGTTTCCTGCTTGATAAATTCAAAAAATCAAACACAAGACGAGCAAAAATGTCAAACATGTAGACGGTGTACAGTAGTTGCGTTGTTGTGTGCATGCTCACCTCCTGCAGCACGAAGCCATTTCCTCCACGACAGAGAAGCGTCTGCTCTCTCCGGCTCTCCCTCAGCTTTATGTGGAGCTCACTCTGCACTGATCTCTGCCCTCTGCCCTCCTCTCCTCTTGTGCCCTCGTCTCCCGGTCCATATTCCCGTCCCTCTATCTATCCTCCGGTGCAGTCTCACCCACCCCCCCTCCAAAAAAAAATCACTGTTCATCTGGGGCCAATAGAGAGGCAGGCAGCAGGGTGAGGCACTTCCTCTGTGACAGGAAACTAACAACAAACACCCAGAAACCACGAGCAGGGGGAGGGGGTTAATGAGAAAGGGAGAGATAAAGAGATGCAGATGTTTGATGGCTCTAAATAGAGCTCTGGAGGTCAGGAAAAGGTCAATAGAAAATATCTATCTATTGTTTTTGTTGATTTCTAAGACTGACTTTACTTGAGTTATATCTACATTCTGTTTCCATATAGATATTGTCAAATGTCAGCGAACCATTTTGTTGTTCAGTCAGTGCGCGCTCTATGTTTATGTGTTACTGATTGCTGATAAAGAGGCAGTTTTTCCTCCCCGCCGTCGCCAGCCACTTGCTCATGGGGGAATTGTTGGGTCTCTGTAAATGAAAGAGCTTGGTCTGCTCCATGAAAAGTGTGAAATGAAATGAAAATGAACTTTTGCTGTAATTTGGCATTATATGAATAAAAATTGACCTTTCTATGTGAATCACTCACATCTGACTCATACAAATTCCCTCAAAACTAAAGCTTTGGTCTTGTGTGCAAAGGTCACTGTCACCTCACAGGTTAGTACATCACATATCACAGACATACAACAACTCAGCATTACAGGATATGTTCACTTTGTGCTCCACGTCTGTCTTCAAACAACACTAGGAACCACATGTGCTCATTGAAAAAGTTATTGCTCACTCTAATTGTTCCTCCATACTTGGTGTTCCTAAAATGATTCCAATATGAGTCATCTTCCAAATCTTCCAAACTTGTTTCCAAGTTCTGCACCAAGAGGGAATTTTATGGTAGAAAGACTGTAACTGTAACTGTTCATGCTTCATCGTAGTTACACGTACACATTTTGCTGAGTGGCCTTTGGATTTTGTCATCCATCTGACACTGGAATCACATTAGGAAGGAATCTGTTCCCAGTCAGTATAAGAGGAACAAATACAGTGACCAATCACTCTTTGAATGTACAACTGTACATATTGTATAGGTGTGTAAGTACTGCAACAAAGACTTGTGAAAAATAATGTGAACCAATCTTTAAAATGATTATTTAAATAAGGGATTTGATTCATTTGAAAGGAAATGATTAGTCTAATTGTGCCCTTGTAGCAGACCGTGTGCAGTATTGATGTGTTGTATGGCACCACAGTGCTCAGAAATACTGCTGTTAGATATTTTGGTCACTTCTCCATTTTCATTCATTCATCAGTGGAGTAAGACCTTGCTTTACCGCTCCAGACTTGCTCTGACATATGTCTTCTTTCATGACCACTGTAGTGTATTTCACTCAGACACACACACACACACACCCACACAAACACACACACACCGTCCTGCTGCTGGACTGTTTGGCCCTCAAGCTCTGAGAACAGAGCAGAGAGTGAACCGACACAGTAAAGTGTGCACCTCTGAACACAGAGCTGGAGCACGGTGAAGCCTCATACCTCTCACAATGTCACATGCTTCTCACACTGTCAGCTGACACATTATTATACAAATATTGATTATCGGTTCGATATGGTGATAAGGGTTTATTGTGTTATTAGAAATGCACTATCCAGAGCAAGTTCTCCAAATGAAACGACTAAATATGTGATATTTATCCATGACCTCCAGAATGACACAGAAATGTTTTCTGTCTGTGTTCTCCAAAACTGAAACAAGTTACCACTGAAAAATGCACAAGTTTCATTTTGTGTAGGTTTTGTTGGGTCGAAGCACAAAACTATTTTGTGAGGTTCAAAGACACATTGTGAGTGGTGCTCTCATACACCTATGCAAACAAACAAACAAACTTGTATCACCAATAAATATGGACAATATTAACATGATATAATTCACAGAGAAAAACAATGAGGAGGATTTTCTCATGTACACACAAGGTTAAAACACAGCTTCCTGCCCGAATAACAGAGCAGAGAGACAGAAAGTTATGGAGTTATTGCTGATGTGCTCTTCATGATCTGATGCCAGTGCAGCGGACGGGTGGTGAGGACAGACGGAGTGTGCGGCAGGCATCGAGATGGGAAATGATGGAGAGCTGGAGGGCAGGGTGCTGATGGAGTGATAGTGACGTTCAAAGAGTGCAGATAAAGAGAAGTGCTCCGATAAGTGCTGGGCGGGCTGCCTGTGGGGGATAGTTGTTTATGAAGGAGGTCTAGTCCCACTTATTATCGGCCATAGCATCCTTTACCCCTCTCCCCACATCATTAACTCCAGACTTTATTAACTGTGTCCCCATAGCAACCCAACAATCTGAATTTATCTGACCTTATATGGTCTGCTCTGGACCTGCTGGTATGAACTAAGATGATAAGTGGAGAGTCGACAGGGTGTGGAGAGCTCCACTGTGTTTATCTGTGCAAGAACATGTGACTCTTCCCTGATTACACTTATCATGAGTCAATTTTTGTTTCCATCCTGAAAGAAAATCATGTGACAGAAACATGTCTTCAGTTAAGGGTAAAAATATATAGAAAATTCAGGATGAACGGCCTCATCCATCCCTCCTCTGTGAGCGCTGTTCGTCCTCTCCTGTAGCAGCAGACGTGTCGCCCTGCTCGTCATCGTCACTTCTTCAAGGCCAGCAGCATTTCAGTGTGTGTCTGTTCGTTGGAGCTTCGACTGTGATGGGTGTAGGGATCTGTTGACAGGAAATCCACAGTCACATAGGCAGGAAATGCTGCAGTTCAGACCCAGAAACAAACAAGACATGTAGAGGAAACACGGGCCCTAACATCACTTTTGGTTCAGGACAGACTGCTTCTCTCAGCAGCCACCTAAAAGTCAGGCTCAGGTCTGAATTCATCAGTATTCATCTTTCACTGATGTCCCTGATGTAGATACACACAAGAACAGAATCAGATTCAGATTCAGCTTTACTGATCTCAGAATGGTAAACCCATTTGCCTCTTATCCTGTTCATATGTTCACATACATAAGACTCACAGGCATGCTGCATGTCAGATTCAACAAATCAGCACACACAGACAATGACACACTTGCTCATGCTTCCAAAGCTCAGTAAAAACCTGCAAACAGACTAAATGGGGCTGGATGATATGCTAAAATCGTACTGTAATTATTTTGACAGATATTGAAATTGCACTTTGAGTACTAGAATGGTCTTTTTTTTTCTTTTTTATTATTGTGATTTCTAGGCCTGGGTAGTTCTATTGCACCACAGTGGTTCACACATTTATGACACATTTTACCTTGAGCCCCTGTGGTCTGGATTTTGTACATCACCATTTTCCTTCTTCATGTTGTCACAGCCTGGATCAAGGCTGGACAGAGGAGCGAACACACACATGAGCTGTAACTACAAAGAGATTTATTTTACATAACTAAAAGGAAACTGAACAAAACCAAACAGGGTGGAAGCCAGGGGAGAGAGGGACTGGCTGACTGCTTCCAGCTTTTGCAGAATTATGTAACAGGGAGATGATGTCTCCTGCAGCACCTCCTCTGTAGTAGGCTTAGGTTAGGTTATAGCAGGTAACTAGTTAGGGCTTATAGGCAGGTTAAAATTGGCTCAAGTTTGGCATCTCAGAAGATGACTGGCTGGGGTTAAAGATAAGATTTGGTCCTCATTTAGAAATGGAGAAACATGTATGGGAGACAGTCTTCAAATGGACGCATCTGGACACTGACCAGTGAAGGATGGCAGCTCCAAAAGAAGCTGAAGGAGACTCTGCAACGTAAAGCAAAGCCCCACTGTTCCATCATCAGCTACACCTCCTTGAATAGCCTATGCAGTATATAGATCCAAACCTGGAACAAGAATTAAAAGAGAAACTCAAAGTGGCACCAAAGTGAGCAGTAGTACACAATTATGTTGACCAACACCAACAGAAGATGTTCATTTTTACAAAGACTGCAGACAGGTGATGCACTTCAGCCCTCATTGGGAAAAAGAGTGTCATTGTCAATGCACATGGACCAACCACTTTACTATACTGTGAGCATTACAGTGGGTGGAAAAAAAAGAACAAACCCAGTTTTGTCATTTCTTCTGGTAGCTCGTTTGGGCATCATGCAGACAAGATATGTCAGGCTGCATTAACAGGGATTGGGTGTCTCCTTATTTTGGGCTTCTGCTAGAGTACGTAGGGTTGAATGAAAAGAGAAAGTAGACTTATTGGCTGAACTGTCATTAAAACCAGTTTCTTCACATGCAAGCAAAGTAAAGTAGAAGCCATCTTAAGGGTAATAGCCTATGTGTAAAAATGCCAGGGGTTCTGGGACTTAAGTGACACAGGAAGACATCTTTACAGTAGGCCCAGGCTATTCAAAAACATGAATGTGTTGGTGGAAGATGAAGGGGAAACACAAAGGAAGAGAAGGTCGGCACCCGTTTGAGAAAAGGACATACAGATTTAAAACCAGTGAACTTGATGGAACTTCACAGAAAAGACAAACACCCATCCAACTGGACTGTGTAACCTACACTGTAACACAATGGAAACTGTCATGTCTACTGATAGACTGCAACACTACTGAGGGAATTCAGCTTGGAAAGACGTCATGAGATGTACGCAATATGAATTAGCCTACTTGAGAATAACAAGAATAAGAGGATTTAGTTTTCTTTTCCCGCGTCTCCACACTCCCGTCCAGCAGGTGGCGGTAATGCGCTTATCAGCTGGTTCACCAGTTGCCATTCAAAGCAAAAGAAGAAGAAGAGGAGGAGGAAACGGAAACAGGAGAAGAAGAGAAGAAGAAGAAGAAGAAGAAGAAGAAGCAGTGTTTTTTGTGGCGGTGGTCTGGAGCTTGTTGTCCACTCATTTCTTCTTCAGGTATGTCCTGTAAGCCGCTCTGGTGTTGACTCTGCTTTACTGACTCTGTTATTCTCTCGTTTTTTACTGTGACTTTGTTTGAATTCAGTCGGTCTTTGCATGTGTTCGCTATGTTTATGTTTACAGCTAATGATAGCATCTTAGCATCACTGCTCACAGCAACATGAACAGCGTTACTCCCCCCTCTCAACACTTGTAGATAAACTGTCAACACTTGAGGATAAAGTGAAGAACAATAATGACTCGTCACGGGAAGAACTGCACGGCCGGAGCTGTGTACACCTACCACGAGAAGAAGAAAGACACAGGTGAGAATCATCACGACCAGATGGGAACCAACCTGAGCCTGGACTCTGTCAAAGGTCAGAGGTCAGGTCATGTTAGCTGTGACTGTAACAGAGCAGCGGGAGCTGAATGTATAAGCCCTAGAGTAAGACAGTAAAAGACAAGCACCATACCAAAGAGCCACAGCAAACACACACACGCACACACTTTAACAAACATGCAATGACAGTTCACCGTCCTGATGGATATTTTCTTCCCTAGCACTGGGTTCATGTAGACTAAGTGGAACTTGTAGAATTTCTTATTGACCTGACCTCCCATAGCTGTAAAAATCTAAAGTACAAACCCAGTCCAGCTGATCTCCCAGTGTACCCTGTACTCATGTGGTGTGGCTCTCCTCCTGCTCAGCGGCGTCTGGTTATGGAACACAGAGCATTCGGTTGGGCAAAGACGCCATCAAAGACTTTGACTGCTGCTGTCTGTCCCTGCAGCCCTGTCAGGACCCTGTGGTGACGTAAGCTCCTCTAGCATACACACACACACACACACACACACACACACACCCACACATACAAACATACTGTGTGACCTAAACATGTGAGCACGTTTCTAAACCCTGTGTGTCTGTTGTTGTCCACAGTCCAGATGGATACTTGTATGAAAAACAGGCCATCCTCGAATACATTCTGCACCAGAAGACAGAAATAGCCAAAAAAATGAAGGTGAGTCCTGCACTGACGGATGCCAACACTAGTGTCCCTCAGTCCACAGTGGAACACATGAACACCAGTAAAACATTTACACCTCTCCTTCTTCTTCACCCTCTTTTGAATTGACAAACCGCTATCCATGACTAAGTCATAATTTCATAGCTTGTCTGACAAAGTTCACGTAAAGTGGAGATGACTGATCAACCAACTCTACCAGTGAGTCTGTGCTGATGATATGTTGACGGCCATGTCACTCTGGTGCTGCTGACACACATGTTAAAGATCATCCCAAATTGTAGAAAATGAGATTTCATGTCTTTGGTGATTAGAGAGCTCTATGTGCGCCATAATTACTGTGAAAGTATCAGAACACTCAGAGACAGAGACACACACACACAGCCCAAATTCGTGAAACTGTGCCTTTAAACAAGCCATCAGGTCTTTCATGTGGTTGTGGCTCAGGAGGTAGAGCAGTCATCCACCAACTGGACGGTCGCGGTTCGATTCCCAGCCCCTGTAGCCTACATGTCGAAGTATCCTTGGGCAAGACACTGAACCCCATAGCCATCATGTGTGTGAAGTGGGTGAATGTTGACTGTCCAGTGCTTTGAGTGGTCGCAAAGACTAGAAAGGCTTCAAAGTCCATTTACCCCTTAGTGTTCAACTGAACTCAATGCTTGATTCGTCCCCCAGAGGGCGCCTTAGGGCAGCAGCTGAGCAGACACTTCACCCACACACAGGGAGTATGAGAATACAGACACATCCGACTATACAAAAGTGATGTAGGTGCACTCACTGGACACAGTTTTGCTTCTTCTTTCTGTTGAATGTTGAAGACTTTAAATCCACAGCTGTGTTTTCTTTCTCTTCCTCCTCCTCAGGCGTACGAGAAGCAGAAGCAGGCACAGAAGAGCAGCAGCCAGCTTGAGTCCAAGTCAGAGGAGAGGGAGAGGGTGGAGAGGTTTAAAACCCGGGAGAGCAGCATCGTGTCCAAACCCATCAACCCATTTACGTCTGGTGTGTGTTCATGCTGCCCTCCGTCCCACTGCACTGACTCTGAGCTCATGCTAACCTGCTGATTTCAACACACACTCCTGTATCTTGTCCC
The DNA here is from genome assembly GCA_038406115.1 of Haemulon aurolineatum. NCBI lineage: Eukaryota > Metazoa > Chordata > Actinopteri > Lutjaniformes > Haemulidae > Haemulon > Haemulon aurolineatum. The sequence continues at coordinate 21,496,332 of JBCAUF010000057.1, read as the reverse complement.
GGAGTGCCATACGTCTCCTGTCAAAGTTTGAACAGTTCTTTGTGAATGGTCATGTATTAGTAGTCGTGTGAAGTACGTGTGTGTTCGTCCTCCAGGGCAGGGTAAAGGCAGTGAGAAGGGCAGGACAGACAGCAGCTCGGCAGAGACCCCCTCTGGATCAGCCGCCACCCCCAGCCAGAGCCTGCCCAGTTTCTGGATTCCTACTCTGACACCGGAGGCCAAGCCCACCCTGCTCAAGAAACCAGTGAGCCCCCCTCAGTGTTTGCTGACTGTCGGTCAAAAACATTGCCTCTGTTAAGATTTAAGGAAAGAAATGAATTCATAAAAATACTGTCATGAGCATTCATGTCTGTCCAGCAGCAGGTTGATGACATCATCTGTCTGATGGTGGAGCCTTTTCAGACATGCAGTCTGACTACGGCTGTCAACCGATTATTTTTTTGCCTAATCTAGTGATTTTTTTTTTAGTTTGACAATTATTAAGTTACAAGAACACTTCTTCTTCTCTTCTAAACACTTTTCTTATTTAAATGCTTTATTTATTCATTTATATGTATTATTACATTATTATTACAGTTTGCCTTAACCTGAAAATAGACACATAAAGCAGAGTGCACATAGAAATATTAAGACAATGATTTTGAAAAGGCACATTTTATATATTAGTACAGTCATGGACTATACTAAGCACAGCAGTCAGTGTTTCCTCTTGGATTGTTGTTTAAAGCAGCGGGGGCAGGACATCACTTTTACCCCCAGGTAAATAGGACCTGTGCTGCGTCCGGGTCTCTGCTGCTACAGTGAGTAAGTTAGATATAAAAACAGATAACACGTTTATGTCTATGGATACATAAAGCAGCAGAACCAGTAAAAGTATCTGCACAATTTGAATAGAGTGAAACGTATCAGCTCCGCTACATAATCAAAGCTGAAATACTGTTAACAGGTTAAACTGAAACTACGTCCTCGTAACTTTATGTTAACGCATGTTAAAAAACCAACTCAATCATGCCACGGTGTTACCAGAAATTCACGTTAGTAAGTTAGTTAATTGGACTTAACGATGGTCCAGCCTTTTGCTCTCTGTCGTCCTGCAGCAGCTCACCTGGATGTCGCCGCTTCAGTCGCTCATTCATCGCTGTCGTGTTGCTGTGGTAACGTAACGTTACACCATTTGAACTTTGACAATGTTGCAGACGAGCAGGTCATTTGTCAAATCTTTAAGATATGTCCATACTTTTGACTTCTTTGGGCGTTTTTTTTTTTGGCTGGTTTGTCGTACCACTGGTGCCTCTCTGTCCGAGACGTCAAAATGTCGAGCCTCCACCATTGTTTATGAACGTAAAGCATGTTTGCGTAATCGACGGTATGTTGTGCGCATTGACGTAATCAATTACGTCGACTAATCGGGACAGCCCTAAGTCTGACATGTCGGCCTCATGTTTGAATATGCACCCTTCTGTGTAAAAGTCATAATGGTCATTTTACTGTGCCTGAAACACTTCGATGAGGTGACATGAATGCAAAACATAAAGCAGGCTCAGCGTGACTAAATAGTTGTAGCAGTGAAGTGGAATGTTCACTGTGAGACCAAAAAAAGCCTGCCGGTGTGTTTACTCTGTTGAATGTTGACTCTGTCAAAGGCTGAGGGCAGGTCGACCCAGGATCCAAAGATGGAAGCCCCTCTGTACATGTCAGTGAGCTGACACCCCCCTCACCCCTCCTCTCTCCCCGGCTTGTGTCTGTCAGAGTAAGGCCGTGCTGTGTCCCATGTCAGGAAGGCCCATCAAGATGAACGAGCTCATCGCGGTCCGCTTCACCCCTCTGGACCCCAGCCTGACCCGAGTGGCCCTGCTCACCCGCCAGGTCAGATTCATCATCAGCCCCTGACACGCTGCTAGAGATGCCTGGATACCTGGATCAGATATCGGCTCCGATATTGACTAATTAGCTGGATCATATATCGGATGAACGAAGCTGATCCAGCATCTGATCCAGATCTTTTTTTTATCAATATCTAGCTGCTATATTATTTCTTTTTGCTGCACTTTATTTCTTAATAAATAATATTAAGTACCTTTTTTTTAACAAGGCTAAATGTTTATGTCATATGTCATTCATTCAACACTCGTATCGGGTATCGGCCGATACGCTCAGCCCAGGTAACGGTATCGGACTGGATCGGAAAAAACTGGATCAATGCATCTCTACACGCTGCACACCACCAGCATGTTTGTTCAGAAAAGCCTGTAAATAATCCGTCTCCTCTCCTCAGGACAGGTACGTGTGTGCGGTGACCAGAGACGTCCTGGGCAACAGCGTCCCCTGTGCTGTGCTGAGACCCTCGTGAGTGCCGACGTGTGCGCCTCCACTGCGACGCTGTGTGTTCAGACTCTGAGAGGAGACGTGACATGCTCTGTGTGTGTGTGTGTGTGTGTGTGTGTGTGTGTGTGTGTGTGTGTGTGTGTGTGTTCAGGGGCCCTGTGGTAACTCAGGCGTGCGTGGAGAAGTTGATCAAGAAGGACATGATCGATCCTGTGAGTGGAGACAAGCTGTCCGACAGAGACATCATCCCGCTGCAGAGGGTACGTGTGTGCTCGTGTGCTCCCACAACAATCAGCAAAGCCCTGATTGGTTCCTCTGTCAGTTACCGCTGCCCTCTAATGGAGGGATGGGATTCACTCTCGTGTTGAGTCTCTCAGCTCTGTGCAGACTGTCTTTGTGCTCACATGTGATGCTGACTGTGTGTCGTGTTCTGACAGGGGGGGACCGGCTACGCTGCCTCCGGGGTCGACCTCCGGGCCAAAGAGGCTCGTCCAGTGATGCAAGTGTGAGGCGGTGCAGGACGACACCGCACGGAAAGACGGCTTTCACAGACTTTTTACACTTTGTTTTGTTGTTTTGTTTTGTTTGGCATATGCATCTTTCTTCCATAGGTAACTGTAAATTGCAGTTCGTTTTTTCATTGAACCAGATTTGAAATGGAATTTAATGTTAAAGTGATTGTTCACCCAAAATTCCAATTTCACTCATAACATACTGGATCTCATGTCGTATTGTATTGAAGCCCCGACATGTGAAAAATTTCCAGAAAAACAATCCTAAAGCGTTGTTTGGGGTGGAATTTCCCGACGCTCCTGGCTCTGACGGTATCGGTGTGCATGCGCGAGGTTTACCCCCCCCAAAACAAGGATTTAGGATTGTTTTTCTGGAAATTTTTCACATGTCGGGGCTTCAATACAAGATTGTGAGTGAAATTAGAATTTTGGGTGAACTATCACTTTAATTCTAATTTTTTTTTTTTAATTTAATTTTATGTCCACATAAGACTTATGCAGAGCTGGTTATTGGCAGGTCTTTCACTGGTCAGTGGAAACCCTGGCCTTGACATAGGAGCAGGATCAGATGGAATCATCTGTCAATCATAAGTTTATTCCCATGTGCTGCAAAATGTATGAAAAGTAGAAATGGGTTCAAATTCAGAGCTTCAGGATAAGTCAGTCTGGTCAATGTGAGTCATTCCACACCTTGGACTGCTTTCAGCACAGTGATGTCACATGACTTTGACGACCATGAAGTAGGCATAATGTCAGATCACATGTACACAGTTTCAGGTCATTAAACATCTGGAAACCAGTGGCTGGCTGTTTTTATTGTGTCAAGCCTCAAAGATGAAACTCAGTCCACATGTCAGATAATTCAGTGCCTCTTTCTTTTGAATCGTCGGCCTCGTTCTAATCGACTGTTCTCCTTCGTTCTAAACTCATTTGACATATTTGCACACACATAAAAAGCACATTTCTCCTGCGCTGTGGTAGATTCCTCACAGTTCATCGTGGTCGTCCACCGTCATGCCCCCATAGTCGGTGATGGTGCTGGTCTTAATGTAGTCCATCTTGTCAAGCAGCTCAGATAGTGTGAGAGTGCCATCCTAGCATGCAGAGCACATGAAAGGGTTTACATGTAAGTAAATACAGTTTGAGCATGTCAGTCATAATAACTCTAAATTGGTCATGTGATCAATAGGTTCTCTGTCTAACCGTTCATTGCATAACTTAATAACTGCATCACATCTGGAGGCAAACGTCACACCATCTGTACAAAAAGCTGAAGATGAAACCAGGATAATGATCCTAAACACAGACTAACATCCTCAGTGGACTACCTCGAAAGGCACAAGCTGAAAGCTTTGCTGTGGCCCCCACAGGCCCTCCACCCAAACATCATGGAAGATCTGAGAAAAGCTGCTCCAAGATCTCAGACCTGGAAGCCTTTTGCAGGGAGAACTGAAAGACTCTGGGCTTGCTCCAAAAGCACTTCGAAGCTGTGATACTTATTAAAGGATGAGTTACCCATACAGAGTTTTTTCATGTTTTGTTATTCTGAAAGTGTGAAAGATAAGAATAAAGTAATCTTGAGCAAACGGGTCATCTTTAACTTTGTGCCTTTTGGAAATCAGATCATCTTTTATTCACTTCATTATTCACAGAGGGAGAGACAGGGCTGCCCACACTTTTGCATGCCACTGTATGAATGGCTCATTCTAAGTTAATGAAAACACAATGGTTCTTATTTTGAGGTGATTATGCATTCATGTAGATATAATGATTGTTTATATGATTATATGATTTATATGATTATTATATTCCATTTATGCCTGTAGATTCCTCTAAACCCTAAACAGTGGACATTCAAAGTGAGTAGATATAACCTGACTGATCATTTCTGCCATTAACAGTTGGCTTATCAAGGTCCCAGGCTTGTCCCAGAAAGTTTGAAAATGGAAAATGTGCTGTTCCATGACAAGATCTGATTTCACTTTACTTGAATCTTATTTTTATGAATATAGTTAAGAGTTTATTGCTGAGTGTTGCTACAGCCACTCCCTTTCTGCTCACCTTGGTGCAGGTGACTGCCTCCTGCAGAAGCTGGCAGTCAGAGAGCATAATTAAGGCAAGGTGCTGACACCTGGCCAGGCCTCCACCAAGGTGGAAAAAGGTTTTTGTGTTATCATTCATATTCCCCTAAAAAAGGCCAAGAAAGCAAAAATTCTGCTGGGGTTTGTAAACTTTTTAGCACAACTGTATATCCTGATACTTCAAACTCCTCCCTGCCACCTTGTCCCCCAAACCGCCCCACAGTCTCCACCTGCACCATCTCAGGCCTCAGCCACCGCCTCCAGCTTTTGCCAGCAAACTGCAGCCACCCCCACCAGCAGTTTCTGGCAGACAGCTTTGGCTCCACCTTCAGCCTGCCTCTCAGACTCAGATGCATCTCCATCCTTTGTCTACATCCTTGGGCAACCACGATTTGCCTCCTCA
>JBCAUF010000057.1:21470084-21483753 GCA_038406115.1 Haemulon aurolineatum | reverse complement strand
CTCCAACAGATAGTCCTCTCACTATAACACAGAGGGGTTGACCATTAACTACACAAACGATATAGGGAAGTGAAATTCAAATTCAAATTCAAATTTTATTTATTTATATGGCTAAAAGCAACAATGAGAGAAAAGGAAAATAAAAATAAATATATACATATATAAAATGAAAAAGAAGAAAGAATGCAACCCAACCCTCCCACCCCTGTTGTTTGTGTTTAAAAAATAGTTGACTTGGTTAAAAAACAGTTTTTCTAAAATTTTACTTAAAAAAGGTAGGTTGGATACAGGTCGGTAATTGTTAAGAATGTTTGGATCTAAATTGCTCTTCTTCAGAAGGGGCCTCACCACCACCGTTTTAAAGGAGGTGGGGAAGACACTCGTCTGAAGAGAGCAGTTCACAATGTTTAAAAGCTGTTCCTCAAAGAATCCGTAAAACGTTTTAAAAAATGGTGTGGTATTCCCTAACACAGTCAAAATCAGCTTCTTTGTAAAATAACACTCACGGTCTCAGAGAGTGAGTTTACTTGCATATACATAAACATTTGCGTTTTCCTCTTTTTTGAGAAAACAGTCCATGAAGACATACTAACGGCCTACACAAGATAGGGTTATAAATAATAGGGTGTTTCAGATGTTTTGCCTCCAGCTAAGCCACGCCCCCCAAAATACATCACACTGTTTACAGCTGTGAAGGGGTCTATAGACATAAAAACAGATGAACCAAGTTTAAGACACGGTGTGAGTTTTTCTCGTGTCCATGTTGTGTAATCAGGTCCTGCTAAATGCACGGTTTTACAGATCCAGTCGGACCCCTTCCTACGCTCCAGCTTGACTCGTCTGTCCTACGCATCATTCACCAAGCTTCTGGACACGTTTAGCATCAGTCAGGTGAACGAGGCCCCAGCCCAGCCAAGTCCAACGCTGCAGCGCATGGCCGTCACCATGGAGGTATCACGGCGGATAGTGACGGCCACAGGAACCCAACGCATGCAAGGCTACGCAGAGCGTTACATGGAGGCCTTTGCCCCCTGGGTCAAGAGCAATGGAGGATGGGTGAGTGGAATTTTTGTATAAAAACATTTCAGACAGAAGGTTTTCTTTTTGGTTAAATCCCTGAAACCATTTGAGCAACAGCTTTTCCCTGGATGTTGCATGTTGTGTACATGTTTAGCCGGGGGGTTAAAGGTATATTTTGAGCTTTCTCCTCTGTTTACATCCAACCTTTTATTTCAACTTCAGGAGAATGTGATCGATTTGGAGGAGTCTGTGGAGTACGACTGAGATCTCGGAGGTGTCTTTTTATTCCAAGTGAACACTGGTCAACACTAAGCTGTGGATCAAGACCAACGTGATCAAAGTGAAGTGAGACGGGAGGACCGCTGCTTCCCTACATGGACAATCTTCACCTGGACTGTGACGTTGTCCTAGAGGCCTTTTTGAGGGAGTGGGCAGTCTCATCCCTTTAACTTCACAGAGGATCAACAGGAGCTGGAAGTGCAATGACAGGAATGTGATCCCTCAGCAGCTCCCCATGCACAAACAGTGCCATATTTATTTTTTTATTGTTGTTGTTTGTTAAAGGTACAATCTGTCGTTTACTGTAAATGAAAGGGTAGGCATGCCCCCAAAACTGAAAAACACAACAAAGTGTTTGTTTAGTATTTTTTATTGTTTACAGCATTCATGACTTCAAATAATTGAAGTCAGACAGTGTGAGCAAATAAATGCAGATTGTGCTTTTATGCCATTTAATGTATTCTAAATGCCAATATATTTTTATAATGAATACAGGGAGCACAAAGGACAGTGTGTTTTCCTTGTGAGAGGCAGCAGGGTCATGATGTGATAAACACTTTGTTTCTGCTCAGTAAAACTGACAACCTCTGCACCATGGGGTACATAAAACTGTGTCCTTTTGTTATTTAAATATTTGAAGTGTATTTTTATTTGCAGTTTCACTTTGACATATCAGAGAAACAAAAAAAACAGAAATCAATTCAATATCTGTGAATTGACAGCACATTAGAATGAATGGCACTGCTGCTTTTCCTCCCCAGTCCCCACATCTCCTCCAGCTCCTCTCTCACCTCATGGGGTTTTCCAGTCTGATGTTCATGGAATGAACGAACGTGGTGACTTTACCAATGTGACCACAATGTGACCACACTTAAGTGGCCCAAATGACATTCTGGTGTGGTTACTTGTATGGAGAACAGCAGCATGGCTTGTGCATCACCTTGGTGTTTGCTGCACTTGATGGCAACTTGCTTTGAGTTTCTTCTTTCCTCTTCTAGAGTCGTTTTCAACAGCCCCACTGAGTTAATGATGAAGGCTCCTAGTTTCCTGTTGATCTTGTACATTTCCAAGCATTCTAATTTCCGTGTGTGTGGCCTTGAGTCATAGGCTCCGGCCTCCTCCTCCATGGTGGGTAATGCTCCTTGTGGCTTTGCGGCTTCATCTTGTAGCCACGCAATTTTAGGATCATCTTTGATGTGGTGTACTTCAGCTCGTGAAGTGTCACATTCACAGACCTTCAGAGGGTACTTTGTCACTCAGCTTTGGTTCATCTTGGTCATGTCTTCAATCTCGGGATAAATGAAGCCCTTGGTTCAGTTATTGAGTCTGAGGCCACCACTTTGAGAATAGTAAACTTGCCCATAATCCCACAGCACTGAGTGGGTGCTGTTACTTGTGCTGACTAGCAGTGTGACAGTCTTCAGTTTTACTAACACATTATCGCCTTCAGCGTGGGCAAACAAATCTCTTGTCCTTATTTTGAGAATCTTTTGACTGGAACACCCATTTGTTTACATTAGGCTACATATACCATATGAGTCAAATATGAGTGTCAAATATTCTTTTTAATACAATTCTAATACCATATGAAACCAATATCCAGTATACACTCCACTAAAAAAGATAACATTGGATAAACTTATGTGCTAAATAGTAAAGAATGAAGGAAATACCATGAGGATATTTTGAAATATTGCAGTGATGATTAGACAGAAAATGATAATAATAATAAAAAAAAACGAGCACTGTAAAACTGTTAAGTCACTGATCTAGACATGTCCACAATTCTTATAAAGTATACAAGGAATAGTAACTAAGAATTGAAATGATCAACAAAGTGAACTAAGTGCTAAATATTTTCTTTCCTTTATCATTTCTGTTTTTCTTTTCTTCTTCCTTTTTTTTCACTGTGGGTTTACTTGTCAAAAGTATTCCCCTCCTTTGTAGTGCTTGACTTAACACGCAAACTGAACCAGCAGGTTATAAAGTTAAGGCTCCTCTCTTATTCTTGACATCCTGGATGGATAATGGCAGTCAAATAATGAAATCATGAATGGCGAGTAAAGTTACATTTTTCTTACAGCTGAGTAACAGAATGCATCATTTACAGCAAAATTAACAAATTTAAATTTTTACATTCAATTATTTCTTTTCCATGAAACCAGATCTAAAACAAGCTCCTAAAATACTGTATGAGAGGGGAGACAGATGGGTGTTTTCTTGAATTTGAAGACAACATTCCAGTGTTTCCCTCAGGTTACTCTGCACAGTCGATGCATCGGGATAATTGTACGTTTTTTTGTCTGGAGGCCGATGGATTGTACTGGTAATATGAAATCTTACTGACCTTACCGCAGTGTTAAACTGTAAGGCAGTTCATAGTATTTTCATTTATATGGTTGATACACGCCCAGCCTCTTCGGTCTGCTTCCTCTGGCTTTGTCGGCCAGTGCAGATTGTGCCCATGGTTTAGTTTTTTGTTGTGTAACCAAACACCTCAGAGCATTTAGAAGGCAACAAATCCAGGCTGAACTGAATTTCTGGTTAGGTGTATTTTGAGATTCCAGAGGAGTTTGTGATGAGCCTCTCAACCACAGGCCAGTGAACAGCTGGTCTGCAGTCAGTCCAAGTGCTTCTCAGCAGACAGAATTTGACAGTACATCAGCATGGAGAACACCAGGGCCAAGATCTGACAAGAGGAGAGGAGGGGTATAGGTCAAAAAGGTTTATACAAATGTTCTGATGAATATAATCTATAATCTATCAAATAATAAATTGTGATTCAATTGGATATGATGCTGTCCATAATACTCTACCAAATCACATAGATACATAACCCAATGAATATTTCTTGGTGGAGACCTGATGCGTTTTGATATTCTATGAACCACCAGTCAACCTTTCAACTCAATAACAATTCTATCTTCATAGTCCAAAGAGACTGTCTTCTAGTGCATCATCTTTGACTGGTGATCAGTTCTGGCGTCTTTTTCTGGAGAATCATCTGTAAATAAACTGGGGAGGAACTATCACCCCCAAGTGGTGTCTGCAGTCCTCCTCATCAGCTGCATATCACACCAGTGACCTCCACCAAGAGGTAACACAGCTTTTATGTGTCACCTGAGGCCACAGCCACATCTAAAGCTCAGTGTGGGGTTTTATTTGAAGTTTTATGAGCCTAGGAGATGTTGGAACAATCACTAAGGTAAAAAATACAAGGCTTCCAACTGAGGGCACACAGAAAACTTTTCAAATGAATGATGAATAAATACTCTTAGACATACCTGCACAACACCGATACACACTCCAAACACCAGCACTGAGGGGATGTTATCGAGCAGCCACTTCCTGGCCTTCTGATAACACGGCTGCAGAGGTCAAGCAGAGACAGAGATCTCAGCAGCTGGCCAATGAAATCAAGGCTATTAATGTGAAAAAAAACCTGTGTTGAGAAAACCTTCCACCTGGAGCCAGTTGTCTGAAATTGTCTTAAATTCATTCCAGATGGATAAGTGTATCTGAATGCTTCACACATGAAGAAAAAATTCTCATTCTATGATTTTTAGCAGCTAAAAGCTGAGAACAGAGAAATGAACTAACTACATCCCATGGTTTGCATGGCCTGCTGACCATTCTCCTGCATGCTATAGTGTTTTTCCACTTTTGGTCTGTACAAAATCCAACTTGTATCTTTTGAGTTGTATCTTGTTTCAGGTCCTCACTCCATGCACAGATCTCTGATCTGAGATGTTTGCCCACAGGTCTTCATGAGCAAACACAGTCTGCTCAAATCACATGTAATGTTATAAATCAGTGCATTGCTGCTCTTGTTGATGCACACATCTGGACAGATGTTTTTTCAATTTATCATTGTGTTTTTGGCAAAACGCCCATGCCTCTGCAGGAGGCTATTCTGAAACGTGCACATGGGCATGCATTGTCTCTGTCTCATGGTGATTACTGTGTGTCTGTTTGTTCTGCACTCAACTGAGGATCCAACATAGCTGCAATATAATATAAGCCAGACCCACGGGTAACTGCATGGTAATGGAGTCAGAACAATTTAACCACAAACACTGGATGCAGTGTGTAGTTACTGCTGCGTACATCGGTTCATTTTTCAGAGTTCATTGCTTGAAGTCATCATGTGTGAAGGCATCCAGACACACTTGTGAATCTGGAGCAAATCCATGTTTGATCTGGGAGAGACTCTCAGTACAAACTGATCAAAGTCATATAGCTAAGCAACAAACCAACCTCGCTCCATCCGTCAACACACCGGTCCGTCCCGACGGAGCAGCAGGACGAGGGCAGTGTTCCATTCAGCACGTCATACCAGTCCGTTTTGTTCGTCACTCCACAGCATTTGAACTGGGGAAGAGACAGTCAGGTGCAAAGAGTACAATCATGCCATTACACTACATGACAGGGTCAGAGTTCAGCGCCCACAGCCACATGCAGTCTCCATGGTACAGACTGATGAACACAGTGTAGGACCCATGCAGGGGCTCTGCCAGGAGAAGTCATTTAGTATTTGCTAAGAAGCTCACCCTTTTCTGGACATTATCCCAGGATTTTTTCAGTCCAGGTTCCGATTGATAAATCTTCATACCTTCCTTTAAGTCATCTTGTGCTTTGGAATCCACCTAACAAAAGAGACAGGAAGAAAGATACGACTACTCACTCAAAGGATACATCCACCAATTATCTATTGTGCAGCAAACTGCAGCCTCCAGCAGGTGACCTTATTGTTGGTCTTGTTTTTTCTACTCTTCATTTTATATGTTCTAAGCTAATTATTCATCATACACCAGTGAGGTTATTAAAATGGTTATGTTTGATTGCTGTTCTAGTCTTTTTCCATCAATTGTCAATTGTATTTGACTGTTAAAAGTCGGAGTGTGTAAGCTTACCTTGTCACTGAAGATGTGTATGACCACTGTCAGAGACACCTCTGTCAGGACCAGCAGCAGAAGGATCACAAAGAACTGGCGAACAGAAGGGAGCGGTTAGAGACTGACATTCTAGTGTATACAAGTAAAAGCTATGTAGATTATTTCCACATCTGCTACTCCTCTGTCATGTGTTCCTCTCACCGTGCACAACAGGCAGCGCTGCTCCTTCAGTGCTCCCAGACACCCCAGGAAGCCGGTCACCATGGTTATGCCACCAGCGACCAGCAGCAGATTGGCGGCTGAGAGGGATGGAAAGGACAGGGGAAGAGAGGAAAACTCTGCCTGTGTGAAGGACAGCCACACTCCAACGCCAAACAAGCCGCATCCTCCGAGCTGTTCAGGAAACACAATGTCAGACTGTGATCATGAAACTTAACTCTGCATACCTTTTTTTTCTTCTTTTTTTTGAGTAACATAAAAAAAAATTTCATTGTTTGGAAAATATAGCTGAAGAAACAAATATGACATAAACTTGGGACTGATTTGTGCAAATACTAACCCAGAAGATGAGGTTAAAGACAAACATCAGATATTTGACACAGCACAAACACCTCCGAGACACCGACATCCTGCAAAAGAATGAGGGAAACAAAAGTATGTTTAAACAATAGTTCATTTTATTTGCTCATTAACAAAACGACCAAAATGTACTTCCCCCTGTTCCCCCTGCCATCCTCCCTTTCTAAGTTTGTATTTTAACTGGGACATCATGTCTAAGTGTTGCAGCACTGTATTCTTGCCAAAGCAACTCTTAGACCATTTGCATGCTCAAGTTTAGGCATGAGACAGATGAGCTTACAGTAAGGATATCAGGGTAAGAAAGGGGCAGTGGGTAAGTTTACCCCAAAACTTGACAAATCACCGACTGGTGGAGACCTTTGTTCTGGTGGTCACATGTAGGTTTGCTGCCATGACTGAATACACACAGATGGTTTGTCCAGCCTGGACTGCTGAACCAGTCGACTTGAGAATGTCTTTTTGTGCTGGATGTAGGCTGGATGTAGGCTGGATGTAGGCTGGATGTAGGCTGTGGATTTTATGCACCTTGTGGTCCATTGGTCCACCACTGTTTCATAGGTTTGATATTGTTGTATTAGTTGTGTGTGTGTTTGTGTGTGTACATGAGAATGAAATGTTCTGATGTGGCTCTGACTGAGCTGTCCTCACAATGACTACTGACCCCCCAACAGGAAGTCAAACTGCTGACAGGAAGGAAGCTCCCTCCCCTACTCAGTAGACCTAATTATACTGCTGAAGGCATTTCCCATGAACACAGCACACGTTTGACTCACAGCAGAGCAAACTTCTGAAGGCATTATGTTGAAGAGTAGGTGACGGGTCGATGCTGGAAATGATATCATATTTGTGTTGCATTTGTAAATTTCATGAAGTTACAGCAGATCAACTGTATAAACTGTGATTAAAAAAAACCAATGACCAATGTTTGTGACTTCCACCCCTCATCATACACCATGCTCTACTGCCAGTGCACGCCTGTACTATGTAGTGAATATTCTATATGGATAAACTAGCCATTCAGTTCTTTTTCAGACACTTACTGCTCCACTCCAAGACATGACTCAGGACAGGAACACATACATACATCAGCTTCACCTGTACCTCCTCCACTTTATCATACAGAAACAGCTGATCTCTGACTGAGATCTCCTTTAGAGCAACACCTTCTGATACATAGTTCAAAAAAGCTTACAAACATTAACATCTGTTGGAAAGTCACACATACAACCACTGACTGAAACCTCTTGGAACATCTTGCTCCTCTGACCTGTCTCTGTAGTGTCCATGTGTTCTGTTTGTTGTATTTCTGTTTTGACCTCATATTGTCATGTGGTTCAGTCTTTATGTGCTTCAGAGCAACAACCTGCTCTAAACCAGTTTTGACCAGTGTCACAGTAGCCTAACAATTTAATTGTTCGTTTTAATCTTCTACTGTATAATAATCAATTACATGAAGTCAACGGCCCATAAAATATAAACTCTGTTTAATTTTTTAAATTAAGTGGACAAAAAATATGAATGTGAGAAGGATAGGCAAAATAAGCTGAAGATTCAGCCCTTTTTGGTCAAAGTAAATTGTTTTGTTTTGTTTGTAAAAAAAAAAAAAAAAAAGGAAAAAAAAGGAAAAAACATTTAATTATCTGTTTGTTTATATTATGTTTTTAAACATACGTATATATGTTGTTGTTTATTGTACTTGATTTTACAAGATCGAAATAAACCTGCGAAACTAAACTAAACTAAACTAAATATAAACTCTGCTACAAGTTTTGGAGCTGGTGAACAGAGTGCGAGCAGAAAGAGTAAAGCCTTTGTTGAAGAAGATACAATAGTGAGTGAGTCCATTAACATTTGGACTTGAGCTTGAGCTGGTTGATTTGTACAGTATATTGAAAACAGACAAAGGGACAGATGGAGGAAACGAGTCCTTCAAACCAAAGGACTAAATTCATTGCAGACATTGAGTTGATAAAACAATCTCAGCTCAAGATCCACTGGAGCTTTTGACCACTGGAGGGTCATTTTAACATAAACAAGTTTTTACTTTGGGAGTTATTTTGTTTCATGGCCTCTCATGTCTTACAACACTGTGGACTAAAGAAGACTTAACCGACAATGAAGAGTCAAAAATGATAAAATGTCTTCCAGGGATACAGCGCTCTTGAAAGAGCCAAGCCACTGAGGCATGACAGTGAACAATCAAATGTTTTGTTGCAAACTGTCAACAGGGTTGCAAGAAATGATGCTGCTGGTGTGGGTTGTTGTTAGTAAGGATGAGCTGGTTGGACCATTTTGGGTCGTGGATGGGCTTAAAATCAACTCGCAAACCTACTGCCAGTTTTTAGATGGAAAAAATAAGAGTGCCTTTATACAGGACAATCCTCCATCACATGCATCCAAGTACCCCACTGTGTGGTTAGCCAGGAAAGACCTCAAAGATGACAGAATAATGACATGGAGTGGCATGGAATAATGACTTCCTCACCAGACTGAAAACCTATTGAGAACGTATGGGCCCTTCTTAAACATCAGCTTCACAGTGAGGCAGACAATACAGCTCTTTGAGCAGCACTGGGAGGCTGGGGTTACTGCTGTGTGAAAGGTTGATCATCGACAGACCGAGAAATTGACAGACTCCATGGACGGAGAGCTCATGGCAGTCACTGAGAAGAGGGATGGCTATATTAGACCTTTCAAAATATTTTTGAAATGTAAAAAGCGTTTATTTGTTCGTTTTGAGTTGTTATACTTACTGTATCTGTTATACTTAGTCTACTAAATGAAAATAAACAAGTGAGATGGGAACATTTTCATTTTTCATTGCATAATAATTGTGCACACAGATATATTTCCCTGAGAAAGCCAAAATTCCTTTTATAAACATTAAGCATGGGAGTTTATTAGCATTTTGGATTGACTGAGAGCACTGTATTTGTTCAACACTAAAATTAATCCTCAAGAATACAACGTGCCTTATAATTGTGCACACAATATAGTTACCTGTTCTGTTCATTGTGAGCAGTAAAATAGATAAACTGAGCCTATTTCGAAATGAAAATGATGAATGAATGAAGAAGCAGTGCATGTCTGTTTGTTGATCATTTCTGAAGGTTTTGCTCAGGTTTTTAGTCATGACATGCATCCTTGGTTGAGGGGGCTGAGCTGAACCTGGACAGCTCACCATGGGACTGACACATACAACCATTCATCATCAGCATCAGTGAACCTGTAAACCTGCAGGTCTTTAGACTGTGGGAAAACATACCCAGAGAGAACCCGTGTGGAGATGGGGAGAACATGCAGACAGCAATAAACCATAACCAAGCCATAACATTCACTCTGTGAGCTTAAAAATCTGATGTTCTCAGTGACTTTTCAAGTCAGTTTCTGTTCGTTACATGAGTATGCTCTTTCCAAAGGAAGCTTCCATCTTCACAGGAAATGTCTCGCCACCAAAACTTTTGCTTTCGACAACAAAACTACTCGGTAAGGTTCAGTTACTGAGGTTTTTATGTAACTTAACGTCCGTAGTAAGCAGGGACATACGTCACATGACAACTACATGGAGTTGTTTAAAAAACTCAACAGTGACTTGTGGTTTCCTCAGGACTTGAACAGCAGTGTGCTGGGTCCTGTGTTTGTCTGTCCCATCCACCAACCCAACCTGTTTCCTGGTTTGGATTTCCTCTTTTTACTGTGTGTGTGACTCTGACCGGCCAATACTGACACAGATGTGTTTACACACACTGAAGCTAAAGGGTGCCCTGTGCATGGGAATCGTCCGCTGAGGGCAACTAGTCTGGTGGCAGGTGGCCAATACAGGTTAGTGTTGCGTATAAGCTAGCACACCATTGTGCAAAAAATGACAGCATGACTCCAGAGTACTTACACTGTACACTACAGGCTGTAATCCAAAGCATAAGTGATTATTAACAGCTCAGCTCGGACGCCTGTCAGCAGGATCATCATCTGCCATTTCCCTTCCAAAACCATCGACAATGAAAAAGACTGTTCTGAATCTGATTTCTCTGATGAATGTTTTGCATGTAGGTTTCAGCACAAAAGTCATAGATATATTTTGTCAGTAATTTTCTTGAGAGGACATCCTGGATGAATATGTTGATTGGTAGAACATAGAAACACATCACAATAAACTGTAAACGTCCCCAGTTCCAAGATGAGAAGCAGTGTCTTTAAAGGTTTAACAATGAATTGAAATGTACTAAATAAGAAGTTCTGGCAGAATTCTGAATTTCTAAAAACAAAATGTGACAGTAAAGTTGCTCTATGTGTGATTACAAAAGAGAAAACAAACCACGGTGTGAACTAACCATAAAAGCAGTCAGCTAGTTGGAGCCAGTCAAACGTTTCTCTGAGCGTACGTGTGTGCAGGGACATGGACTTTACCTGAAGATGAGGATTAATTCTTTCAGATCCTGTCTTTGCCACACTCCTCCAGGCTCCTTCACCGCCTGCTTCGCTTTTCCTTCTCAGATCTCCTTTGGACTGATTCCTGAAGCAGCTCGGCTTTTCAACCAGCGTTCCTTTCGTCTCTTCTTCTTTGGTGTTCGTCTGTCTGCTTTCTCCAATGAACTTCTCTTGTCTCCTTCCCCAGTCCTGTACTTTACAGTAAATTTATGCCATTTTCCTTCCGTGAGGTTTGACCCTTCATTTTGTTCCCTTTCGTTAACAGGACTGTGTCTCTCTCTGTCCCACCCTCTCTCTCTCTCTCTGCCTCTCAATTACTTCCAGATGTGTGTGTTGTTGTCCGCCCCTCTCTGTGTTCCTCCCGTTCCCTTTTCCTTTTTTTCTTATCCCTCCTCCCTCCTCCAGTGAACCTCTAAGCCTCGGCCTGTCTCGCTCAGCCCACTTTTTTCCTCTTTGTTCGGGGTCTGCTGTTTCCTCTGTCACACTGATGTTGTCTCACAAAGCTGGACGAGCATGCACACCCCTCCTGAGCCAAAGGTGGATCTACTTCACATGAGTGCTGAGCATTAACAAAGCACACTGACGTGTTGTGGAGTCAAATGTCTCCAGCTAACCACTGCTTTCTGTTCCGTTCTGCTTTACCAGCTTGCAGATTGAGGTCTGTAAAAGTGAACATTGGAATCTGCTTTTATTCTTGTCAAAGTAGTGTGATCATTGCACATGTGCAATGTGTGATATAAAGATATACAGTTCATTATTCTTAACAATAAAGACAGTATGATTAAGAGGGATATGTGCTCTGTTTTCATGGTTACACATTCCTGAGGCAACATTTTCATGTCTCTCACCAGCAGCTCCTCAATATTTCAGAGTGTGTTGCTTTAAAAGAAGTCAAACAGATATCTGTAACCCTTCACTGTTCTACAGAGTTTACATTAGACCCTGTGTTGCACTGTGTACACTGTACTTGACTGTGTCTGAAAACATAAAGTGTGAAGAGGTGAAGATGAGCCAACATCTGCATGTCAGGGAGGCCCCAGACTGATGACACTGGACCACTTAAAACCTGTCAAAGCTAACATGTTTACAGCTAATCTCAGTTTTGCACTTTTTAGTGCATGCTTAAATGTGTCAGCACTGACTCGATATAATCATCTTCCAGGTTCTCTTAAACAGACATATTCACCATGTTTAAGCCCTCTATTTTCCTTTTCAACAGTATGGCTTTATTAATCATATAAACTTGATTCATGGGGTAAAGTCAATACATTAAATAAACAAACAAATGAAAAAAACAACATTATTTTGCACATATTAAAACACCACACAGTGTTTTCTTTGAGACAGGTTCAGTGTCTGTAGTTTCACTGGCGTACATCTGACATACTCTGATACTCGAGGTAACTCCCAATGTACAGCCATCTCTTAGCTTACATTTGCTTTTATGTACATTATGTATAACCACACTGTAATTTTTCTCACTTTTACTGTATATAAAAGCATGTCCAGTACCAGTCAGTGCAATTCATCTAAAGAGTGACTTAATGCTCCATTGTAGCTTAAATATGCTCCCTGGACAGTCAGAATATACATACAGATCCAGAGACAGAGTTATGACCGTACAATTCAATGAATCATGAGTGACTGACAGAGGCGGTGTGTAATGTGTGGCAGAATGAAAGGATGAAACAGAACTGATTACTGGTTTAGATGTTTTGAGGGGTGTTGGCCTGAAGGGAATTCAAACAACATCACAGATGTTTCTCAGACTTCTTTAGGTCTACAAGACAGAATCACTATAAAGACTACAGCCTCAGACTCTACTGACAGTACAATAAGTAAGTGTACATAGAATTTACTTCATAAAAAAGGTCTGTTTCATTCAATCTTTTATAAAGACAGCTGGATGCAAATGTTAATTTGATAGCACAACACAATTAGAATAATCATTATCTCCTTACAGCTCCAAGAAGAATAACTGAATGTATGTATACGTAGCACATCATGAAGCTGTAAAATATTTTAATCAAGCACTCATTATTCATCTGAGGTTTTTCCCACAACAGAAACATACAAAGAAGATTTTCTCGGACCAAATAAAACCTCGTACAACATAGTATTTGTCCAACCTGAAGCATCATTTATGGAGCAGCATCAGAGGCTGAGCAGTCACTGACAGTTTCCCTGTTCCCCGGCCGTGTCCGTCTCTCTCAGCGGGGTGAATGAGTACTCTGCTTTGTGATGCATGATCAGCTTGTTGTTGACGAAGTAAAAACTGTCCGAGCGCGTCTCAAACGGGTTGGCGATCATCTCTTCAACTGAGCAGAGCAAACAAGAAACAGGTTCAGCAGGTTCTCACACTGTGAGATGGTGTGAGACCAGGTCCACACCGGTCCACACTAATGCACATACACTGAAACACACACTCTTTTTGTTGGCCTCCACATCATGGAACATCTCAGCACCAT
>JBCAUF010000057.1:21444863-21465244 GCA_038406115.1 Haemulon aurolineatum | reverse complement strand
ACATCCACAACACAAAAGGAAGACGATAGTTCGATAGATAGATAGATAGATAGATAGATAGATAGATAGATAGATAGCAGAAGTATAGAACTGAATTCAATTGAATTGATTAAAGGATAGCCTCTTGGGATGTAGCATCTCATTTTCAAGAGGGTCCCTAGACAAACATACAACACAACCCCTACCCACATAAGTCTAGCACAGAGATTAAACAAATTCAATAACAAGGATCAATGATGTGAAAAAATTAGAAAGATGAGCAGTTTGTTTTGAGTTTTGATGGAGTGTAGTAATCAGTCCGATAGAGCTTTAAATTGGAATGACCCTTGGTAAATGACCCTTTACCAACCTCTTTAGAGATTCTACGAACAAAGAAAAATGGGAAGTTCATATGTGTAAGTGAGTATAGTGAAGTGAGACTGCTGTCTTGATTTAGGTTGGAACCAGTTCAGCGAATCAAACACAACACAATGGTGTGTTCTAAAAGGGCATCTCAAAACAATCTACATGAAGAATGAAATAATACAGTCAGAGATGTTAAGATGAGAGTCTGCAGTGTGTTGGTAGACACTATCTGCACAGTCAAGTACATAGTGGTACAGTAGAATCAGTTGTGAGATTAGCCTTTTTCTGACATGAAATGTAAAACGATTGAGTGAACTGTAAAGTGAAGCGAGACAGCCATATGCTTTTTTAACAATGTAATCAATATGAGGCTTAAAGGTAAGTCCCGGGTCAATCCAAAGTCCAAGATATATAAATGTGTCAACATCATCAACAAGAGATCCATCGGAAAAATAAACATGAAAATCAACTGAATGGGATCGGACGTGATGTGTACTGAAAATCATGCTGCAGGACTTCTTTTGTTCAATACAAGTTTGTTCTTGCGAAACCAGTCTTGAACCATATCAAAACTGTGAAGAGTTCTGGATTTTTGATATATCAGAAGTGAAGTGTATATAACTGTATCATCAGCATATACTGTGAGTGGGTATGGCCATTTGAACAAATTAGGCAGATCATTAATACAAACAGAAAAAAATGAATCCAGGAAAAAAATAAGTTAAATAAAATAAGCTAGCCCAACATTATGAAGCCATGTTTTATTTATTTGTATCTTCATTTTCATTTTGGAGTTTTTGGAGTTACTACACAAACAAATCAAACATAAAGTCATCTCCCTCTGAATCTAGCCCTATGAATGTCTTGAAGAACTAACTTGGACCAACTCTAACTAACTCACGAAGCTCAAACAACAGATCAGCTGTTGGGATGTGCCCCTTCTATTGCTGGATCAGACTTGATGGCAATTCTGCATGTGAATGTATAGTTTATTACATGTACAGTGGAATAGGATGTGAGACGTTTCAATGCTGAATTTGAGAAAGTTAAAGTTTTATTCTACCTGGGTCCAGACCTTTGACTCCGCCCATTCTTCTGAAGTCAGTTCATCACAGATTCAGCCGTGTAATGAGGTGACAATTCTGTCAGATATCAGGCTAACATTTATTTGTTTTTGCATGAGGAAAAAGTCTACAAGCTTGCAACATCTTTAACAGTTTTTTTTTTTTCATCATATTCAATGACGCATTAACAAATTCTACAAAAAGTAATTCCTTTGCAAAGGTGCTCAGGGATCTTGCAACAAAAATACCATAAACGCTGCTCACTGACATAATAATGTTCAGGCTCACAGGTTCACTCACAGGTCAGTGCGT
Organism: Haemulon aurolineatum; assembly: GCA_038406115.1. Lineage (NCBI taxonomy): Eukaryota > Metazoa > Chordata > Actinopteri > Lutjaniformes > Haemulidae > Haemulon > Haemulon aurolineatum. Next base: position 21,463,523 of record JBCAUF010000057.1, on the reverse strand, counting down.
GGTGGATTCAAAGCTCAAATGAATTTGCTTTTCAAATGTTTGTTGCAGCACACATCATATAGTGCAGAATGGTAATACTGTAATGTCCATTTAGAACACCTACTCTGTAAATGACAGTCACACCTGCAGCCATGATGCAGCATCTACTCTAGCAGTCTTTTTAATGCTACATGATTATAGCAGGTAGAATGAAGTGCTCTACAGAAGAGAGGGCTGCTTCATTCTACTCCATCTATGAAATCATCTTCTGAATCTTCCTCTTCCTCCAGTGTGCAGCCCCTCATCTGACCCCAGAGTGGAGCCAGTCTCCCTTCTGCTGTCACACTCATTGGCTGAATGATCTGGTCTCTGAAAGAGAGAGAGATGAAGGGAGAGGAGTGTCTCATTAGCTTTTCTTTCCTGCTTTCATTATGGGCAGTGCCATACTTCAACACTCACCGTGACAGTCTGTTGATCATTCTGACGAGGTGCCGGGCCTCCTCCTCCTTCTCTTCCTCCGTCATGCCCTCCATGGGGTCAGGCTGCTCCGCCTCCACCCGGCCAGTCACCAGGTTAATCCGGGCTTTGGCCTCTCGGTACTCCTCTGTGTCCGAGTCTGAGTCGCTGGAGTACTGGGAGGCGTACTGGCTGCTGAGCGAATTCCGTCTGCCGTTCAGCAGTCCACGAGCTGCCAGCAGCCCGGCAGCGTTGCCATAACCCGTGTATTTGACAAAGCGGCTGACTGTGGAGGGACACAAGATGCAGACCTTTCATGCATGCATGCTTTTCATTCATAGTTGTTCAAAAGGTTTCTTGACACGCGTGAAATACATTTATAAGTATACAGTTATTACAGTATAATGAATTGATTTCATTCTGACATTTCAGTGTTCTAAATGCGGTGCTACCACTGGGTTATAAGAGCTTCCAGCGCGCTCCCCTCAGAGGACATGCACTCACCTTCAGTATGACTCATCGTGGCCTATAGGCAAGTGTTTCTAAATTGTGTTTTCTTTTGTTGAAAGCATCTCACCAAAGGTTTTTCTTTAAACAAAACTGGTTTCACAAAAGCTCCTGAAAATCTTTGTCCTGTTGTGTGCTTTTTTCAATCTTTTGTGATCATCGATTTACAAAGATACACTTTTTGGTTTGTACTGTTGTGACATTTAAATGGACTAAATTATTTCCAACAAAAACCTCCTCAGATGGAGAGTCTGAGTGTAGCATCTTATCTTAAATATACAAGTTATAGGAAAACATTCGGTATGCCATATTTGACATGCATCGAATAAACTTCTCTCATATAGTATGACATGTGGCTCTGCTATGGGAGTAAATTAGTCAACTATACCATTCTCTTTGCAAAGCACAAAGAGCAGCTCAGCAGCACAGTGCTTCACATCTGTGTCAACGTGGGTCATCAGGCGGACCAGCTGGCCTCTCAGTGTGGTGTCCTGCTCAGGTCGGACAGCAACGTCCCTCAGTGGAGGTAAGATCTGGGCCACAGTTTGGGATCAGATGAAGAATCATTAGTACTGTATCCACAGCTTAAGTAACCAGAACAGACTCACTCTAATGAACCTTCCATATTGAGTGCATTAGTTGTCATGTGTAAAGCAGTAAGTAAAGCGGTCTGTCCCCTCTCTGACGGGACAATAAGCTCACTTGCAGCGGATCAGTGCAGGAGTACCTTTTGCCGTAAGTAGTGACGTGTCTCCCTGTGCACTCGAGAACTCTCAGTCAACAGATTCAGTACAGGGGTTAGTTTCTCCTTCAGCTTCAGGTTCTGTAAAACGGCACAGTACAGCCAAGCAGTGTGAGTAAAGTGGGCCATCAACAGCGACTTCCCAAATGATTACATATGCAAACATCAGGGCTTCCTATACACTAATATTCAAACTGAATTACCATTGGTTACTACTTAGCACTACAATGACTTCGTCAGAGATATAGAGTGCTATCTATAAAACTTTTATCATACATTGTTAGGTTGTAATTCCATAGACAGGTTACTGTTTTTTAAAGAAAATAATTAAAAACATAAATAGCTACAATAATGGCTTTCCTCTGAACAAAGCATGAGCTCTCAGGTAAAAAGGACATCATTACCTCCAAACGCAGTTTGAGCCTCTGTTTTTCAGCATGAATTTGTCTCACAATGGCTATGGTGGATGTTTTAGCACTGATCTAAGATAATTATGGTGTGAAATAACATAAACTTGGACATTGTTGTAAAATTATTTTTTATTATTTCCTGCCGATTCATTTTTTGTATCACATGTTGTGAAAAGTAGCAAACCTTTTATTCATTCATTTGTTGTGTATCCAATTAGGTGTCTCATTAGGTGTCAGTTTTGGGGATCATGATGCTGTAATCATATTAGATAACAGTGTCGTCAAGTTATTCTGGTGAAGGTGTGTTGATCATAAATGTGTTTTCTTATCTATAAAGTTCATTAAGTCCACATTATCTCATACATCCATTTCACATATATTCATTTTTTAGATCCACAACACCTGTTTATTTACTTCAACACACACACACACTTGCCCTGTTCAGGCGTCTGTCCATAAACAGCAGCAACGTGTGGACACAGTCCATGTTGACTCCCTCCCACTTGTGGGATGCCTGGTCCACACGTACAGACAGAAGGACGTCCAGACATGTCAGAGGCAGTGCTGACAGGATGTTCACTGTGTGTCTGTGGACAGAGGTAAGAACTTTTTAAAACATTATCCTGAAATGATATATGTGTCCACTATTTCATTACAGTTCATTCTTTTGTATTGGGTGGACACATAGCATCTATTCAAGAATTTATCAAATACATGTAGTTAAGAGTGCTTAAAGCTGCAAAACAGCAGTCTGACCCTTGAATTTCCTCCAACAGGTCTTCTCCATCACATGACAGCAGCAGGCAGTGACGCAGCACGGCTGCCAGGTGGCGATAGAGAGCAGCATCCTCCTGAAAAAGACGAACCCTGCTGCTCAAAGGGGCACTCTTTCACATTCAGCTCAGTTTACTTGTCATGGATAAAGGCACACCATGCAGGATGTGTTTAAAGTTAAATGGACTGACTCCTCCTCCCCACCTCAACGAGGAGAGCGAGGAAGCGAGAAAGTGGAAAGTAGAGCTCGAGAGTGAATGAAGACAGGGAGAAAATGAGAAAAAAGCAGTAAATCAGAGAAATCAAAGGTTCCTCACCCCTCACACTGTAATTGGCTGGGGGCTGCACACTCTTCCCAAAAGCCAGAAAAGTAGGAAAATAAGAAAATACAGGCATACTGCATGATGGTGTGTCTGCAGACATCACCACACAATTCTGGTGTGTCATAAGTGAGACATAAGTTTTGTACGAGTCGAGTCATTGCTTTTTGAGAAAATCCTGCATAGTGCACCTTTAATACTAGTGTATACTTGTGTTATGTCTCCTAGAAAAGCTTTGTTTAGTCTGAGAAAATAACCCCTGATGATGTCATAGTGATGTCACCAGGTCATTTCAACTTTAGCTTGGAACAACAAACACGGAGGCTGTTCAAAGCTAAAAGGTTCATAGTATGTGAAGGTCTTCAGGAGGATTGCTAATGAGCTGCAATGTTTGGAGTATAGGATATGCTGTTGTTGAAGCCAGGGGGCCGAGCCTAAACCCAAGGGCTCTGTTCATTCATGGCCTGAAGAGACATTACCAGGGAGGGACCTGCAAGCTCCCACCGCTGCCAAGGCTGGACATGGAGCTTGGTTCGCTAACCCATTGCTACAGAAACTGGTTGTATTCCACGGACCGTCATGCACTCTCTAGTCTTTGTGACCACTTAAGGGACTTTACACTCAGGTCACATTCTCCCCTTTCACACACACATTCATGCACTGGTGGCCGAGGCTACTGTACAAAGTGCCACCTGCTCATCAGTATCTCATTCACACACATTCACATGCTGATGGCTATGCCACCGTGGGCAACTGGGGATTCAGTATCTTGCCCAAGGATATTTCAACTGCCAACGTTCCAATTGGTGGATGACTGCTCTACCATCTGAGCCACAGGTGGTAGAGTATGTACATGTAACTGTACATCTGCTGACCATGCATGGATTTGCAGTCTTCTCCGCTCTACAGACCTTCTGTACCTGTGAACACAGTCTTTCTGTGTACCGTATTGCCCTCTGCTGGTTACACCTGTTAGCTACATGCAGAGCAGTCACACAGATTCTGCTGTTTTTCATTTTCCAATTTCACAACAGAAAAGGGATTGAGATGAAGACATGCAGATGAAGGGCTCACCTCATCAGGCTCCTGCCTGTAGAACGTGTGAGCAATGTTGAAGAGTGTCTTGAGGATCTCAATGACCTCCTGGGACCTCTCCTTGGAGATGGGAGAGGCTGTGCTGTCACTGAGCACCTCGTATCCCTCTCCCCACCTCACAGTCAGGCACTGCTCGAGGGCCGTGGTCAGCACTGACACTCCACGCTCCTGACACGGGCAGAAAGACACTGAGTACTGAGGCTGACAAAAGAACATTTTTCACTCATTGAACTCATGCTATATGCAATTGTATCTAGGCGTATTCTTCATCATTCATTGAAGGTTTTGTAATTTATCTTGTTGATCAAGATTGTTTGGCAGAATTTGGTATTTTCAGAGATGAGAATGTATTTATGAAAACATTTATTGTCTGATGGAGAAATATTTTTTTTGTCTTTTGAAAGCAGTCTGATCTGTACAGATGGTCCTAGCTATGGTGTGATCATTCTGATGTCTTATCCTGACCACAGAATAATTCTAATAATAATTATGAACTATTATGATATTTAGATATCTGTTTTATTGTGATGAAGAAGTAATCTGTAAACCTTCAGCAGACAGGCATTACATCTACGTATTTCAACATTACTAAATTGTAAATGAACTGTTTCTCAAGTGAAAAGAGCAAAGGCCCATTAGAATTATTATGGGAATAATAGGGTGCCTAATTCTAATTCAGTGGTTATAGTTTCCTGTAAATTAATTTCTGGTAAATAAAAAACATCATCACAGGGATATTACAAGGACTTTTCATTTGGTTGCAGCCACAGTGGACTATTGCTTAGTCTTAGGTACTTAGGTAGGTGAGTCACAGAAACTTTTTCTTCGTTCACTTGTTCTACACACTTGGAAGGGGATGGTGAGGTGAGTTGGTTGCAATCTGCAACCTCACAGCTAGATGCCAAAAGTCAACAATTCCAAGTGTTACATGTTTCCTGGTTGGGACGCCTCCTCTATGTTTGTCAGTCCAGTGTCACGTAAGAATGTGGTGAGCAGCCCTAAATCACATTACACAAGATCTCATGAGAAAACATGTGGGTATTGCACGTTTTTGCTGTTGCACTGTGTATACCATCATATCGCCCAGCCCTAACTGTACTTATCTTTTGTTGCCAAACTTGACTGGAAACAAAGCTGCCAGAGACTGCCATGTCTGTGATGATCATAGATGACACCTCATCACAAGTTTGGCTAATCACAAACGGGTTTGTCTATCAGGTCTGTGATCACAAGAAAACAATCCAAAATATAACCCCACCCACTCTGGCCTGTCATAGATTTGAGAGCCTGTTACCTGCTGTAGCTGCAGCCTGAGCTCAGGCCTCAGAGCTGTCAGTAAGAAGAGCAGTCTCAGCTTGTAGAACAGGCCAGTGGACGGCACCCTGCTAAAGATCCCCTGCTTCACACTCTCCCACAGACCTTGCAGAAGCCTTCCATGGAAGCAGGGGTGAAAAGAAAAGCGAGGCCAGGGGTTGGTCAGCAGCTGGTGAGTCATTCATATATCACATGTTGTGCTACAAAGAACACCTGAAAGGATTTTACTATTAGATAGTTAAAGGAATTATTTCATGCAGAATGCCAGAATTCCAAAATATAGTGAACTATTGGGTAAACAATCATTCTATTATTCCTAATGTCAGTCAATATACTGTCTGTTTGCACATATATCACACAGCCAGTTAACTGATCCCGTTCCATGTCAGACTGCTCATGAAGTGCACAAGAAGTGGTTCTTCACAATTCTGTTAACACCTCAAAAAGGCTATGAAGTGTACTGGGTCATGTGTGAAGTCTAAAAGCTACATAAGTTGCAGTGTCACTTGGCATTGTGCAAGATTTATGGACCACTTTATTTTTATTTTCATTTCTTATATAGAATAAATGTGTAAATATGATATTTCAAAGGCCAATCAAAGAGAATTGACACCATGTGCATGTGCTGTGCATTGTTGTTGTTGACTCTAAATTGGACATTCCAAATTAATGTTTCTTTCCCCTCAGACAGAATTTTTGCAGACACCAGCCTGCAGAGAGCACATGAACCAAACAACAGCCAAAAAAGTTGATTTGAACCACTATGAATGAACTATAGTGGGTATAATCTGCTGTCAGTGGTGTGTAAACTTCACTGCTCAAAGTGATGGAGCAACCAAAGTGATGGTCAGCAGCAGCTGGAAATAAGATGTTACCTGGAGATTTTACACTAATAATAATCACAAAAAAAATCAAGAAAAGGTTTGATGAGATATTTTTTGCCTCTTGGCTTCAGGTGTGTCACCGAGCTCGGACTCAAATGGAACAAGTTGTTGGAACTTGTGGCACTTGTTGAAATGGAGCTGCAAAGACCACTGCACAGACTTTGTGTTGTGTAACTTCACAGGTGTTTCAACTGCCATCAACTTCAGTCAAGACTGAACTCTCATTCTCATTATTTTGAATTATATGGTCTACCCATTTGAAAAAGTATCACCTTAGTGCGCTGGCCCTCTCCTGTGCCCTAGGGCTGTTGTAGATGACATTACACAAGACTTTCATGGCCTCCTTCCTACACACCTCCCCATCCTCCTCCTTCTCTTCCTCCTCAGTGTCACGAGTGTCTTTCTTTCCACGGGCAAGCACCATATGTCCTCCATCACCACTCCACTGATAGCAGTGATGAACTGAGCCATTTGCGGTGGCAGCTCCAGCTGCCTCTGAAGGAGAAGAGGACAGTGGTGCAGCATCAACATCTGCAGCGTCCTTATCGTCACCCTCTGTTTTGTGGGTCTGGCCGGGCGATCTGGCTGTCTGATCTTCAGCTTTTTCCTCCTCCTGCTGTGGGCATGTCTGCAGTAAGCTGATCCCTCCCAGCTGTGCCAAGGTGTAAAGGGCACTATCAGTTACCAGGGGCCCAAGGGCCCTGCGGTCACGGGACAGGATGCGCAGGGTATGCAGGCAAACCCGTAACACTGGTGGCTGCAGCTGAGTACTGATGAAGCACAGCAGGGCTGAGGCCAGTCGCTGAAGAAACGTTTAGCCAAACGGGACGTGATTCAAGGATGAAGTTTGACCATGGAGGATATGGAAGAGAAAAATGCAAAATGAAAGAAGAAGTGAAGAAATTATGGATATACAGTATGCACACTCATGCAAAAGGGGTTCCTCTGAGTTGTCAAATAGTCAGTTAGACGTCAGGAACACACAGTAAAGTAGGCTCCTAATGCTACAAAATGCATTGAATTGTAGATGTCTTTATCTTCTCCACCCATTTCAAACTAGAAGTCAAATTTATAAAGCTCATGCACACAAACACACACACACTGATACTGATACGATCGTTGGCCTACCTGTCGGAGAAGAAGATCCGATTCATCGTCATCCGAGGCATTGTCAGAATCAGAGTCTGGAGCGTGGTCCCTCACTTTGTTCTTCCTGAACTGATCAACCAAGATGGAGAGTCAGGACCAGTGACTGTAGATGAGCACTTCCATCTATCTCTGATCGAAGCAGGACAGGAGGCCACTGATTTGTACTTTTTAAATGTTTAGATAGCATGACTAACGTGGCATTTGTCTACACTCATCGTATCTTAGACATGAAAACATTTGAAACTGTTGTCCTGGGAAAACTAAATATCACCTGGCATATATTAATAACCTTCAGAAAAATGCCAATGCAGCAGGACTCTAGTGCTAATAGAGCTGCATGAGTCTTTTAGGTTAACCATAGTGATTTAGTCAGTCAAGCACTCAACACTCAGGTTTGGTAGCAGTATCCAAAGATACCTTTGTTCAGTCCTTTACTCTCTTTGTACAGTGTATTTGTTGACCTATCAGAAATGGGATGATTTCAAAATGATCTCAGCGGTATTGGGGACCTGTTGCAGAAAATATAGTTGATTTGCTATAATCAATCTGATAAGATTATCAAAACAAAAAGCAACATATTGATATTGAATCTTAAAAACAAATACAGTAGCTTGTCAGCTTCAAATGGCTGAATAAAAACTGAAATGACTATGATGGAAGTACTTAGAGTACCAAGCAAAAGGTACATTAAAGACACTGTTTGGGGATCAGCAGCCCTTGAGAACACGAATATCTGTATCTGTTCAACCAGTTAAATGATCTGATTCTGTAGCTTGGAATGGGCGGGGCTTAAACCAGAGTTTGTTAACCGAAGCCTGAATTCAAAATTGGTTGATCAGAAGTTGCTGTATCTATTATCTATTAGAAACACATTTACACCAGCCCCCTGACGATGGATAATTAAAGTCATCCCAATGATGTGACTTCACAGCACACGTGTTTCATTGTCTTTCAATATTCATATTCATGCACAGAGCACAGGGCCAGTCAGTGTAACTAAGGAAGTCTGCAATGTGAAGGTTAGCAGGGTTAACATGCTGAGTCATGAAGTATCCAAGCAGCTTTGGCATATACGGGTAGACACAATCTGTTGTCACATACACACACACACACACACACACACACACACACAGAGAGAGAGAGAGAGAGACTTGGAGTGACTAAGCATTCTAAGCCCTTTGACAGATTACTGTAATACAGAGTGAATTTATAATCAGCTCATCTCTCTCTCTCTCTCTCTCTCTCTCTCTCTGTGTCTTCTTGATTTATTTACCTCCTCCAGTTGTTGTTGCTGCAGTCAGTTTGTCCATGGTCAGGGAAAAAGCATGCAAAGCAAAAAAGAAACAGTATTGAGCTGCTATCCAAAGTGCTCGACACAAGCTCCAGTGTGTTTATGGAGCAGAACTTGCACCAGTCCAACTGCAGGTTCAGGTTCAGACCATCGCTGGCCACAATCAAACTACCCAGTGCATAACATATGAACCTTTCCCATTGTGCATCTAGGGTATAGGGTCAACACATGGTGCAGGGTCAACGTAAATGAGAGGTCCTCTCTGAATGTCTGAAGCAACATCACTTCCTGATGACAGCAGCACAGCTGGATGTGCCTGAGCATCTTCTACACTGTACTCGCACATACTGTATGTGATGTACTGTCCAACTCATTTTTCTGTCATGTCCTCCACATAGCATGTGAAATACTGTAGCCTCTGCATGCTGCCCCTTAATATATAATGGTTACAAGGTTTAATGGAATATTAGAAAGATAATGATTCATAATCAGTTGATATTAGTTTAATCAAAGTATTTGACAGTAGTGAATTCTTTCTTTCTTTATTAACTGTATTTATTTTTCCTTCTCTTTTTAAACACTTCTGTTTCTATTATTCTTTATATAGCTTTGGCAACACTGTATCTAAGCAGTCATGCTACTGTAACAAAGCAATTTGAATTTGATCTTGAATTCTTCATCATTTCCTACTTAGAAATGTTGTTTTTATCACTTTGTTCACTTTGGCAGTGGAACCAGTGAGGTCCAAACTAAACATCAAGCATACTGTTATCTCCACAGGACTCATGTCTGATGACTCACTGTGTACAACAGGACACGTTTAGTGTTTGTCATAGAGAACAGGCTTTCAGTAGACAAGCTTTTGTTTGTGTGTTTATGCTGCATAGAACTCTTTGTGTCATCTTAGTTTGAGTGACACTGAGCTCATAATAATTGCTGATTTGATGACTTTGAAACACAACCTACATAGAAATCCTTAAATATGAGGGTGGACATCTGATGTGTGTTTGCATCTCCCATTAAGAGCATAAACTCTTTTTAGAAAAAGTCAGAAACCACCTCAGGGTTTTGGAAAAAATGTTGTCTTTTCCATCGACCTTCTTTGCAGCTATACTTCAAAATGTGTATAAAGATACACATAAAATGATATGCTGTATATCCTGTAACTGCAAATCACATAATGATTTACAGACCTGTGTCAAAAATCTGGTCACAATATTTTTAATACACTGAAAACTTGACGCAGATGGTGTGTGTAAAAGGAATGAAAGGGAGTGCTGGAGAGACTCAGACTAAACAGGAGGTTCTGGCTGACAGGGTGAGAGCATTACGATCAGCTGGGCACTGAACAAGCTCAAAAATGGCAACAGACAATACAGAAAGACAAAGATGGACAGTGACGAAGGAAATGATGGAACACATTCAAAGAAAGTAGGGGAGCTGAAAGTTAGATGTTTTTGTGTTCTGACCTTTTTTCTCTCCTGAACCTCGGTGTTGAAGAAGAAGCACTCTGCATACTGTGGAGAAGAAACAGAGGGGTTAGAAGGTTGCAGTGCCTCTTGAACTGGACAGAGAGATATCACATTTCTCTGATGTTACTGAGAAAGAGTTGAGGGCTTGATGGAAGCTAGTGTAACATGTAGTGTTGAATTAAATGAATTCATTGAAGTCGTGGTGACAAAAATGAACATTTCTAGGCACAGACTGATGAAGTTGTCATAGCAACAATCATTGACCTGGGTGTTGTAGCTGTCCAGCAGGAGCTGGACGGTGTCCTGGTCTCCTTGGATGATGCTCTCAATGATCCTCTCCATGTCTGCCACCATGCCTGCTGCACAGCCACATAAAAACCAGTCCAGTGCTTAGAAATAATGAGATTCATCATCCAAGAGGAGTGATTTTTCTGTACTTCTGACCAAATATTTTAGTGATGAAACCTTGTTCCTCTGATTGTATAAAAGATGGGTGTCCTAAAAACAAATAATCTATGATCAAATACTAACAGTCACTCTAATAATTATTCATAATGATTGCAAAAATGATGAATAGCTTGCATGGCAGGAATATCAGTGGAGGTAATGTGTGAAATAACAGATTCCACCCTAAGATCATTTTAAAGATAGTCAGCTGTGAAACACTAAATGCTTCTTGAATATAAGTTTGATTTATACTTTAAATTATGAATTTAAATAAAAATGAAAAAATATGAAAAATGAACAGTAATTCAAGATGTCCACTGAAACCTACTGTATACACAGCTTGAGTTTTGGATAAAAACTTGCTTGCAGACATATAAGGTTTCTAAAATGTCAAATGCTATGAAATCACTTTGTCTTCAGATTAAGTTGTGTTATTTGTTATTTACATATTTGTTGTTCTGGCAGCTTTCAGTTGACTTTTCAACCCAGTATTGTACCAAAGTGTGAAAACTCACTGTTGAACTGACGGGTGATGAAACCGAAGCATGAGCAAGAGATCAATGTTACACAGCAGCACAATGCATCGACTTTGAGTTCCTGCACTCACCTGTTGGTGTTGTTAAGAGAAGTAGACACACACAGCCTCCGGCAGCCTCTTCTCCCCTCACTGATAAAACAATGGCAGTATAATCGTCTTTCTCTTCTTGCCCCACACCTCCCTTCCTCCCTCACCCTCTAAGCCCTGGATTTACTCAGGCCATGTGTGCTGTACCACGACCTGCACTCTCCACCTGCAGCGAATGATGCAGCTGAGCTGAGGTGAATAATGTCCCCGCAGACCTCGCAGAAGGTGAGAGAATGTCCTTGATGGGTCCCCAGGATCGCACACAGCAAAGGACTGCAGGCTGGAGTCAACCCACGGCCAAACAAGGACTCAGTGTCAGTGTAAAGGGGGGCCGCTGTACCAGGTGAGCTACCCAGATGCCCCCAGGAAAACAGTTTTTAATGTAACTGTAAATGGCAAATACAATGCAAGATGATCAATGCACATGAGCATGAGAGAATTTCAAGTAGTGAAATGTAAGATGTAGGTCCTTCATATAGACACATGGTATATCCAATGAATTGAGTCTGATGAAAAAACAATATATACAGTAATTGTATGTAGTTATACTGTACACCTATGTACACTATGTCAGCAATGTCAGAAAAGTTCCAAAAGAGAACCGAAGTTTCATCCCAACAAGCCACGGACAACGTCGAACTAGATACAGACACATTCAGACCAGTTACATGTAACCTGTGCTAAAATAATTCCTGAGATTGGTTATGGATTTAGTATTTGCCAATGCAACTCACGCGGTGTTTGATGTTCCATCCTGCAGCAGTGATTCCAACATGGATCATCAGGTCTTTACTTTCATTTTTGTGGTTTATGCATAATTAGCTCTCAGTTCTTCTATTCAAAACTGTGTCACTGTACTCGATGAGCAGCAGCCGGGATTCCAGCTCTGATGTCCCATTGAACTCTGGTTGATTTATCTGAATATCTGAAATGCAGCCCATCAACATGCCACACAACACAACTCTGTTGAATCATTTTGCTCATTCATTCAAATGTTTCATGTCTGATGTCATGAACATGGAAATATATGGTGTGTGGTGTTTGTGGGTGATTATGATTTTTTAAGAAGATCTTTTTGTTTGTCATACAATCTTACATAGTTCAAGCTAAAAACATCAAGCTGTCCGCATTGATCTGACCTATCCCTGAGGAGCAGTATGCAGCCACTGTCCACCTCGAGCTCTGAGCCCGAGCCTTGGTCACGGACATGGAGAGGAGGATTAATCTGATATTATGGAGGTAGACTTGTCATTTGTAAACTTGCAACAATGCGAGCTCCTTTTATCTGTATCTGTTGACTATTGAAACATTACACACTGAATGTAGTATCTCATTATATGACATGTATCTCTTGTGCTCCTTGCATGTCTCAGAGACAGTGTCTGTCAGCTTCAGAGAGAAGAGTGGTGGGAGAAAACCCAAAGACAGGAAGGAGAACAAGAGACACAAAAGGTAAGCCACGCGGGATCCCAGCAAAATGAAGCTGTTGATGCCTGTTTCCATGTGACAGGAGCACAGCAGTCTGTAGAATATGTCAAACAGTCTGAAAACATCTGGAAGGGTTTTTTTCTGGTTCAGTCTCTCTCTTTTTCTGTGTATGTCTCCCTGAGCCACGGCAAACAAAACCCACATTGTTAAATTCAGTGTAGAAATACAGGACTGGCAGCAGTAACACTGCAGCAACAGATGATTTTTTGTTCGATGTGCATCATGAGTAAATGAATGAAATATGGGAACTGAAGGACATGTCTTTTGAAAATTGTAGGTCATATCATTGAAATGACCACACGATCAGGATCCCATGAATATGTAGATGTGAGAATTGTCACAAGTTAAAAAATCTGAGAATCTTCGAGTTAAAAAAAAACAAACAAAACTGGCACCTTCTGCTTTGCCCCAGAGATGTTGTCTCTCAATGGAAGCTCAGGGGGTAGCTGGTGTCCATTTTTGTCTGTAGTCACATGTCAGCACAAATTTCCCTTCATTTTGATGTAGAATTAAATAATGAAAAACCCACAAAAAAACAATAAGTATGGGGGAAAAACAACTAGTGTCTATGTGCTTTGCACATCAGGCATACAAATAAAAAAAACAAAAAGTCAGTAATAAATCAGTATTTTGAAGTTTTGGTATACAAATGAGCAATACACAGACATATACAAGGTTTGTGATGTAAAACTTTTTCTTGAGGTGTGGCCAAAGTTAGGACCATGATATAAGGAGAGACTGAGACTGACATTTCTATTATATAAACATTGCACTATTAGTATATACTGATGTATTACGATATCATTACTATTAACCATATACTGTAATTGCACAATATAATTCTGCTGATTTGTTCTGTACACGTGACATCTTTTGCACGTCTGTCCGTCCTGTAGAGGGATCCCTCCTCTGTGGCTCCTCCTGAGGTTTCTTCACCTTTTTCTTGTTCTTCCTCATTGAACCGAGGGTCCAAGGACAGAGGGTGTTGCTCACTGTACAGATTGTAAAGCCCTCTGAGGCTAAATGTGTTTTGTGAATTTGGGCTATACAAGTAAAATGTGATCTGATTTGAAAGCAGACTGAACCAAAGTCTTTCTTGTTTTAATGTCTCTGACTGAACACCACGAGACTGACATCCAACAGAGGCCAGTTAGATGACAGGGAACGTTGTACCAAGATGTTGGGTTGGACTCAGGCGGAGTCAGGTAAGACTGCTGACGTCACTTTCATGTCTGACCGACTGTTCATCAGGAAACCTGTAAATCACCTCAGTATCCTTTACTGAGGTGGAAATATATAATCTTATATAATATAATAATAAATACTTTTTGGAAATATCAGGAAACTCCATAAATCAGAGGTGAGGCAGAGCAACAGGAGGACATGACAGAAAAAACAGAAAGTGAGGCCCTGCCCACATAAAAGCTTGCATGACATTGGCATCTTGAAAAAAATCTCGGTTCTGTGCAACTGAAGATTGATTGACAGGTGAATGTCATTTTGGCACTTAGGCTTTTCTGGACTGGAGAACAAATTCAAAATCAGGGGCATTAAGGCATGCAACACAGTGGGGACACTGACTGAGTGAAAGTTTGAATCTAATCTCTCTGTCTGGGTGTGATCTTCCCCAAGGTGAACTTTGACCCAAGCATATGTAACAATTGCAAGGAATATGAGCTATTCTCATGCTTGAGTGAAAGGAAAACAGAGGTGCTTTATTCATCATCACGTTTGTCATTTGAACAGTTTTATTTCATTATGTCAAATACAGGAATTTCATGTACAGAAGAGCAACTGGGAACTAGAGAATGAAATAGCTGTACAATATTTACACATCAAAACAACAAAATTGCTCTGCAAGAATATCCTCTGAGAGGTCAAATAATAGGAAATATCCATCAACAACGAACAGATAAAAATGACTAACATTAAACACTGACATTTATGCTTTTGGATCATTTCACTGCACACTTCACTTCCTTTAAGAAAGTCGTGCTTTATTTTTTTGTTCCTCGTCTTTACAGGCATTGAATCCTCTCTCGCTGCCTTTGAACACAAACAGAAAGAACACAGCTTAGTTTTAAATACATTTCCCCTCAATCTGAACTGATCATTAACTGAGGCAGGGAGGAACAAGAGACTATCACATAGGCCCTTTAAAGCTCACTCCTGTCTCACTCAGCTCCGGCTTCACCTCCATCACTCTGATAGAAGCGAAACACTGCAGGTGGGTCATTTCATGTATACCCCATTAAAACATTTTTCAAAAATAATAACAGCAAACAATCTCATCTCAGGACAGTCATTTTTAGAAATGTCCTTGTATAAATTATACAAACAATGGTTGTCAATACATACTTAGAGACAGCTTGTGTGTGTCTGTCGATATTCTGTAGTTTGTGACAAAAATCTCTTTTGTAGTGTTGACCAGATCATCATGTGGTCCCTTTCTTTGACTTTTTGAGGATAAACCATCACATTCACATACTGTAGTTCACTAGCCTCTATCTTTCAATAGGTTTCTTGAAATCAAGAGGTACTTCAAAATGGACTTAATAATAAAACAAATACTTTAAAAGTTAAACCTCCCATGAACAGACCAGCAGTGGCTGTTGCTGCTGGAGCCAATGCACCACT
The DNA here is from genome assembly GCA_038406115.1 of Haemulon aurolineatum. Taxonomy (NCBI): domain Eukaryota; kingdom Metazoa; phylum Chordata; class Actinopteri; order Lutjaniformes; family Haemulidae; genus Haemulon; species Haemulon aurolineatum. Next base: position 21,447,933 of record JBCAUF010000057.1, on the reverse strand, counting down.
AGCATCCGTTCAGTCTCTGTAGTGCGACTCTTTTGTTTCACAAACTCCAGATGCTTCCACCTGATGTGTGAGTTTGGTAAGGGGGGGAGAGGGGAGTGGGGGGGGGGGCGAGGGCTGTGGTCCTCTTCAGGCCTTGGCACTGAGGCTGAGCAGTTCCATGAAGGAGTTAAAGAGGCTCTCCAGCCAGCCCTGGTTGGCCATGCACTGCTGCACCACCTCCTCCTGGCCAGGGTCCTCCGCCGCCTGCTCGATGCTGTCCGTCTGAGCAGGAAACAACAGGATTAAGACGTCACAAGGAGTGAAACATGTCTTATGATCAGTAAAAAGAGCAAGACCACAGCATGAGGTACACAAGTAGTACTGTAACAACATGATATCTATATATTTATAAATAGTAAAAGTACAAAAAAGCCCAACACTCCAAATTGCACTAGTCAGTAAAACTGAGGATATATTAGAATATTATTACTGATGCAGTAATGTGCAGGGAGCATATAATGATGTCAAAGCAGACCTGGGTTTAATATAACTGGATATTTAATCATATATTCTGTAAAATATGTAAAACTAGTACACATAGGTGTTAAATAACTGTACTGAGGTAAAAAAAAAAAATACAAGTCAAGTGGAAGTATAAAGTGCTGAAATGGAAGTCCTCAAACAAAGCAGAAGGACCTGAACACTGTGAGGTTGGACAGAGGTTCTCTTTGCTCTGCACTCACACTTAAACCTGCACCAACATGTAACCAAACCCTGGATCCTACAACAAACAGGAGATTTTGGGAAATCTCACATTAGAGACAACCCTGACTGACCCACTGATCTCTGACTGTGGACAGTGGACTGCAGTGTTTTCATCATCTCGGCTCTTATCGGACTGATTTGACTTCTTGGTGAGCCAACTGGATCTTTGTTAACTCATCACCATTAAAATGCTTTTAAAGGTTACTTACTGCTGCACTACTGTAAAACATTACCTGCAGCAGCTACCTGCCTGAGGACGGGCTCAGCTTAGAGTCTCAAGTTGTCATGACATCCTACTGGGATGGGTCAGGTGATGTGATGAGTCATCTCGGTAACTTCCATGCAATTATTAACTTTGAGATGGGACCAAGAGCGGTGGGACCCAAAAACCTGATCAACACTTTTCAAGAGTGTATTGAGAGTGTGTAAATATGGCAGTTTAAGCATTTTTAACAGTCAGCAATACAGTGAGGATGAATCCATTTTAGCATTAATGTAGTCATCCTTACCTCCTTCTTGCAGTGCAGGAAGGTGTGATACTTGTAGTGGTGAAGGGAATGATACAGACTGTAGATCCGGCAAGTTTCAATTGAGAGCTTCAGATCCTGAAAAGCGTGAGAGAGAAAAGGGACTGAGGATTTTTTCCCAGCATTTTCCAGCAGGACTCTTTTCCTCCCGAGTCATTTGCCCACCATTTGAAAAAGCATGACTCCACCCCAACTTCAAGAGAGGTGGATGGAATTGGATTCGTGGTGCTCACAGTGTAGTGCATACAGCCTGTTTCTAACCTCTAGCCCTTTACCATTCGGCTGCTCTCACATTTAGAACCAGCTGACATGGGAGACTCTGTGCTGGATGACAAGATCGAATATTTTAAGCCACATTTTGCACGGTCGGTTCAAAGAAGGGGAGGAAGCCAGTTTCATCTTTACTCTAGATGGGATTGGTGGCACAATGGAACAGTGGTTAGGAGCAGATCGGCATGGGGTTTACTCCCAGCATCCTCCCTCGGTCTAAAGACATGCTGGTAAACAGGTTCATTGGTGAACACTGTCAATGTGAACATGAACACCCTTTTTGCCTTCATTACTCTGAACATCCACAAACAGGCATATTATTACTGCCACGATAAATATCTGGTCACTGTCTACCTGCCCATCTATCTTAATATTGATACCCTCCACCCTCAGTGTTGCAGCTTTGCCATTTCTGACCTGTTGTTTAGGAATGCTCCTCTTGACCCAGTTGAGGGTTTTGCGATTGTAACCTTCCCCACCGAGGTGGACTTTGACAGCTCCAGATTCCAGCGGGTCTGCTGTCATTTTGGGGAATATGTGTAAAGCCTCCTGGAGAGAGGGAAGCAGAGTGCAGGCAAAGGCATGAGATACAGCTCAGGTTCAGTGTGAGCTCACACGTGAGAGGAGAAACAACCATCAACAGACGTACCTGATGCTGAGTGCTCATGTTGACCCTCCTCAACAACCTCTTCTTCTGTTCACTGAGCAGGCTGTCGATTTTCCTCATGGGAGGGAGGTACAACTCATCTGAGGAGTTACAGTGGCAGAACATGCATTTACTGTCATTGCCTTTTATACTGAGAGACCTGCTAATGATGGAATGTTGAACAGGGCGAGCAAGTTGAGTTTTGTTGTAGTAAAAGGAGTTCTTTAGGCCTAAATTGCAATGAATGCACATCGCCTTCACCTCTTCACCTGACCAGTTCACTCCTTCACATAAACACAAAGTTTCCAAATATTACTTTCCAGGACAGCATTACCGCAAGGTGCCACTCCAGCAGTGCATGCACAAGTTTCAACAGCTTCACTCATGAGGTCCTTCTACTGCAGAGTCTTGTGACTAATGAGCATGAATGCTAACTGTACCCACTGAGGACGAAAACCAGAAGTCAGTGAGTGTTGGTGTGTTTTTGTCCAGTGTGACATGGGGCTTATCTCTCTTTATTCAAATTCAAATTGCTTTATTAGCATGACTGTTTAAATACAGTGTTGCCAAAGCTATACAAAGAATATTAGAAACAGAAATGTTTAAAAAAGAAAAGGAAAGAAAAAAATGAATAAAGAAGCAAGAGAACAAAAGAAAAACAATATAATACAATCAAACGATGGGAATATAATTGGGTGGATAGAAGGTGAGTGAATGATGTGTGTGTGTGTGTGTGTGTGTGTGTGTGTCCCTCAGATCAACATAACAACTTAAAGTGTAAGTTCGCTATTTTAGACATTAAGTCCTGTTTTTGGGAATTTTGGGGTGAATTAGAGGTGTTCTCATCGCAACTTTGACATTTGGTGCTGAACGGAGCATTTGG
>JBCAUF010000057.1:21406671-21440844 GCA_038406115.1 Haemulon aurolineatum | reverse complement strand
GTGGTTATTTATTTTTATTTATTGTTTTTACATATTGCTATTTTTCGTTCATCACTGAAGCCAGAAGAATCCTGAAGAATCCTGAAGTGAACAAACTGGTGGAGTTATAGGAAGCAAACTGCAGGAGTATAGAACAGAATACGTGTAGACTGGGTATTCATTTTTTTATTGCTATTATTATTTTAGTATATTATTATTATTATTATTATTATTTTACTCCTTTACTTGTTTCTAATTTATTTCTGGTTGTTTTTTAAAAAGATATATTTGAGGTTGAGTTTTGGTGGCTCAATAAATACTTTTTTTTAAATCAATGAATAATTGTGTATATTAATCGTGATTTCAATATCAATCAAAAATAATCGTGATTATTATTTTTTCCATAATGGTCCAGCCCTACAGCATGGGGTCCGGGGTTAAACACTCACGTTGCTGGTTGCACAGAACTGCCTCTGACCGTCTTTGATCTCCGGGCTGAACTTCTGGAGTAAGGCTTTCTGCACTCTCCAGATGGGCGGGGGCTCTCGGCCTGTCTGCAAGGCCATCTGGTGACACAGACAAACACGGAGCATATCACCAACAGTGAGTTATTTACGAACCACACATACTTGCTGGGAGCTGTGGGGGGGGGGCTCACTTTAAGGGTCCCGATGTCCTCAGTTCGGACCACAAACTCGTCCCGTTCACGAAAGATCCCCTCGCCTCCGCTCTCGCTGTCCTCCTCTTCGCTCTCACCAGCGATGGCAGCATCCGCCTGTTTCTTCGCCAGGTGGAGGGAGGTCAGACGCTGGGAGGCCGGGGCCTCCTCGGGGGTTGGGGGTGATGGCGGCGGGGAGGACGATGAAGAGGGTGATGAAGAGGAGGGCGAGGACGGGGACGGCTGCCCGACTTCAGGCTCCTGGTCCTGATCGGAGGACGACGGGGGTGGTGTGGTGGACGGAGGGGGGATGGACTGGGCCATGGGGAGGTTGGAGAGGGGTGAGGAGGGGATGGCCGGGGGGGACGTGGAGGGGGGCGGGGAGGTGCCGGCGGTCGGGGCCGGCTGGAAGGAGGGCTGCTGCTGCTGCTGCTGCTCAGATGGAGGATAACTCTGATTGGCCTCATCCTCTTCCTGCTGGATCGGCGGTGGGGAGGGGACAGAGAGACACAGGGAGGGGAGGGGGGAGGGGGAGGAGTAGGTAGGGGGCGAGGCGGAGATAGACGGAGATGGGGAGGGAGGTGCGGGAGCAAGCACAGGTCCTGATGGAGAATCTGAAAAAACAGGGTGGGAGGGGCAAATGAGAGTGAGCAAATGAGGTCACAGGGCAGGACTTTTGAGGAGAAGAAGAAGAAGAAAAGACTGAGATCACATGTTCACTCCATGACCTCAGGGTGGAACCCAAACCAACGGGCTGACATTTTGCAAACGTGATTTTTTTAAAGTTAGAACTTAGAATTCATCAATTTTTTTTTCTTTTTTTTTTGGCCATTTTTTAAGCCTTTATTAGCAACTGAGAGAGGAAAAGGAAAGGGAGGCAGAGAGAGGGTAGAGACACGCAGCAAAGTGCCATCCGATGCGGGATTCAAACCGGGGCCGCTGCAACGAGGACTATAGCCTCTGCATGTGGGGTGCCTGCTTAACCAACCGCGCCCGAACTTTATTTTCAATTACAATTTTGGCCTCCAACAAATATGAAAACAAGATAACTGAGATAAAACAATTATTTGGGGGATTCTGGAGAAGCTTTTATTGAGATTTAGAGAAGGTTTCAGAGGTTCTGGAGGAAGTTTTAGAGGTTGCCATAATGCTCTCATTTTGTCTAATCTCATGACTCCAGCACAGCCCTTTCCTTTCACTGAATACATGATGTTTGCAAAGTTAATGAATAGTCGTGTTAAATAATCGTGATTTCAATAATTCGACAAAAATGAATGTCATTCTGGTTTTGCCATAATCGAGCAGCCCTACAAGAGACATAACAAAAACACAATTCTCACTTTCAGGTGAGCATACAAATTCTAAATAGGCTAATACTGAATCAAGGTTCACTTCACTCTCTGTCTCATGGTCCTCATGGGTAAATGGGTTGTTGGTACAGTCATCACGAAGTTGGTTCAGGTGTCATCACATGAAGTTAAAAAATTCATCCTTGAATTTTGTGCTGCCTGCTATTTCATAATGCCTTGAGGAGACATCTACTCATAAGAGATGTATGGCTGAGTGTCAAACGTGCAGCACACTATGACAGGTGAACCAACTCATGACAAGTGACTCGTTTTCTGATGAAGGCCGTGAAATGTGGTTGAAAGCTCTAAAAACTTGGGGGAACTTTAGTTAGGATTATTTAATCAAACTACTATTTCCAACTGAAGCAGAAATTCACTGTTTTGAGGCGCAGAGAAGTTGACTTTCAGTGAAGACTCTTTGTTCAAGACAGTTTTCAGAGAGCTACAGTGACAGACAGACAGACAGACAGACAGACAGACAGACAGACAGACATCCTTTACCTTCAACCTTAGGAACCTCCAACATCTGCACCTCAGACATCCTTTCCTCTTCCTCCTCCTCCTCCTCTTCCTCCTCCTGCTCTTCCAGGGCTCCCTGCTGTAAATTCTGTGGATCGCTCATTATTTCTTCATTATCTGCAGCCTCCCCTCCTCCCTCCTCCTCCTCTTCTTCCTCCTGCTCCTCTTCCTCCTGGTCCTCCTCCTCCTGCTCCTCCTCCTGCTCCTGCTCCTCCTCCTCTCCTCCTTGCTCAGCCTCCCTCTCCTCTGCCGTCTCTCTGATCGACTGTGGGGAGACCAGATTTTGCTCTTCCTTGTCCTGCATGTGATGCTGATTGTACGTGAGTGCCTCCTCTTTTCCATTCTCCATGCTGGGGATGAGGGGAGGAATGGCGGGTAGTGGGGGGGTGAGCGGCGGCTCTTGTGACGTAGGCGGGGACAGGCTGGGCGGGGCTTTGACCATGGCAGAGGCCATGGCAGCAGCCAGCGAGTGCGGGGTGTCGTAGAGGGCGGAGATGGCAGACGAGATGCTCTTCTGCAGGTCCTGGTTCTTGCTGACCGAGTCCTCCTCATCAGAGGAGAAGGAGGGCAGCGTCTCCAGGTTCCTCTTCAGCTCCTCGTCCAGAGGCTTGCAGGGGCTCGGGCAGCCGCTGAGAGCCAGGTCCGACCCCTCGCCCTGCCCTCCCTCACTGAACGTTCCTGCAGGCTGCTGTGGAGGAGTCGGCGGTAGGGGAGGAGGAGGTGGGGACAAGGGCTTGATCCCTCCCTTCAGAGACGAGCAGGGGTTCAGGGCCTCCTCCTCGCCGTCGTGTCCCAGCTCAAGGCCTGACTGTTTTTTCCCAGTCTTCAGGAAGTCCAAAAAAGAGGCCATGAAGCCAGGTTTGAAGTCGAAAGTTTTCTCGTCGGCCTGCAAAAGAGCAGAATCTCATCACTGATGAGTGTTTATGGGGTCACTGTCTGTCTCTGTACACTGCAGAAAGCTTTTTCAACTCATCTGTGTTTATGAAACAGCTTTAATAGATTTTGACCACTAGGTGGCAGCTGAGCCAGCTGTTATCATAACTTCATCACCATGTAAAGTTATGATGATGGTGAACATGTGAGCACGCTGTCAATTTACACATCCAGCAGACACAGAGCATGAGTGAATGAAGTCATGAATAACTCCAATATTCCCTCTTCCTTCAGTCCTGTTGTGGTGTCCTCTGACTCCAAAGGGATCATGTCTGGCCCCTCAGCCAGTCTCTAACTGTGTGTGTCTGCTGTTTGATACAGTGGCTTTACCAAAGTTTCAATGTCAGGGATTGAACTACCAGCCTTCTACTTAGTGGCTAACCCACTCCACCCTCTGAGCCACAGACACACATACATAATGGTGTCGGTGCCGGTTTGGGGCAGTCAGAGCTGTAATGGTTAAACATACTAAACATGTGGCCAGTCTGTAGTTTCCCCTGTTTCTGAATCTGTATTGTATCTTGACAGAAAAAGCTTCTTATGTCAGACCAACAGTCCAAAACCTAACCAAACCTTCAGTTTGCTATTACTTAAGAAACATGAGAAAAACTGGGACTATGGATTAATTCTTGATTACTCAATTATCAAAATAGTTGCAGATTAATTTCCTGTTAATGAATGGATTAACTAATTCAGCTGATGTGTTGTTGTTTCACCCAAGAGGCAGATTTCTGTTTAAAATTGTAGACTATTGTATTGATGCACATAAATGTTCTGTTTATTTCTGGCTGCTTAGTCAGATTCTGTGTTGCTTCCAAATACTGACACTCGTTTCCAGCAAATCCCTGAAGCAAGGAAACAATAAGAATGATCTCAGCACACATTTCTGTCATAGCTCACATATATGCTCAGTAGAATTTACCCTACGTCTGCTACATTGTTCATGCTGGGGTTTTTTTAAATTTCACTTTTTAAAGGTTGTGAGAGAGGGTTTGTTGCTATTATTGTTATTTGAAATGCCCTGCAACTACAGAAAAAATTTAATGAAAATATATTTGAAGAACAAATCTTGTCTGAAAATCATATAGGCCTAAATGGAACAAAACATTCTGACGTTGGTAGAGGTACATCAGTGGCATAATAAGGACATATTAGTACCACACTGACAAGTGCAGGCAGTGAAGATACATGAAAAGTAAATGGAAACATAAATATTAGAAAAATATGTATATATAAATACTATTCTCTTTTGTACAACTGTACAATGCTTATTGATTCAGTGAACATATTATTTATTCATTACAACCAATGCCATATTGTACGGTCACTGCAAAACATGGTGTACTCCTGGTCAGCGCAACTCTTCACCTCTAGCTTGTTCATTCAAATTTAAGAGCATATTTCATATTAAATTTGTGAGCAGGTATAAAAGTGAAGGATCTTTACTATGACTTAACTCTTATGTTTCTTATACCATTACATACAGGTCCTGGACACTGGGCCTTAGGTAATGAAGATTAACAGACAGCAGGTGGCAGCAAGGTTCCTGCACTGAAAATTGTAGTAACCGTGGCAACAGCTGCCCTGGTAACAGCCATCTCTCTCCTCTCTCTTTTGTCAGTCAGAAAAAGCTGGCTGTCAGTCAACTATAACCTCCTTTTCTCCAAACCTCAAATCACAAAAACAGGACTGAAAATTAAAACACTGTGTTTTGTACCACGGGAGATTACAATAGCACATCATTTCTTACATTTAGTTTAACCAAAAGCCTGCCAACCCTTTTAAACAGGTACTAGTAGAAGCGCCTCAGCTATAGGCATCCGAGGTGTGAAGAAGGTAGGAAATGTGTTGCTCTCTCTAGCAGAGGCTTGAGTTTGAATGGATGAGGCATGAATTATATATGAAGCTCCCGGCTTTGCTCATTTGGTAGACGGTGTTTAGCAACTTACTGAACTGGAGAGTTTCTGCATAGTAGCCCAGGCTTCAGGATTCAGTGGGTCGTCCATTTCTTTCTTCCATGTCATCTGTGTGGATATTAGAGAAAATTGCGTTCAAAAATTGCTTTAGTGAGGGCTGGGACAAACGCCTCAGACATCTCACGTTAGGTATAAAGTTAGCTTTTTCTTTACAGGAACAGCAACATTATATCGGCCCATCCCCCAACATGCTCACTGATGCCAGCTATGTTGAAGGTTTCATGATGGGGGTTGTAAAATCAGACACACATTTATTCATTTAGATTTTTATTTAAGAAGACAAATGTGCAAATAATTTCATCTAAGAGGAACTCTTTATATTATTGCTATGTTTATGTTATTGTCCCTTCATCATGTTGGTCCCTTTCACCTGATACTTAAAATAACTATAATACTGTATGTGCACCTTGATTTATCAGTAAGAACAGTGTATCAAAAAGCAACAAGTGCCATTAACTTCAACAAAATCAGTATACTGAATATTGAATTGCAAATCCTGTGAAGTCAATGAGTCATCAGCAGGCACCTTGTGAGACCTTGGTGATGCTCAGCCAGCCATCTCTGTGCAGCATTTTGTCTTCAGCCTGGTTCTACACACATGCTCACTTGAATCAAGTCCTGTGACTGACTTGGCCGGACAAAGACACGTTCGCCCCTCAAAAACTCTTTGGTAGCTTCAGCTGCACAACATTAAGCTGCTGCATTGTTCTAAAATTGTGGCACAAGGTTTTGAAAAGGGCTGAGTCCTACAGATGTGAACGTGAGCACCATCCAACATTCTTTAAGCTGAGTCAGCACTCAACCTCCCTGGTAAATGTAAAACCCAATGTGCTGGAGTATAGAGCCGGAACAAAAGGAGGGTGTCTGTTCACATATTTACTGACTGAACTGAATATCAGTTTGACTTGATTTGGAAACATAAGGTGTCCCTTCACGATGGAAATATTGACTGGCTGTAGATACAGTATGTCTCACTGTTGCTGAGGCAACTAGCTTTCATTTCACTCTAACGTGAAATAAAAAATTGAAGCTGTCATGCACAGGTTCCCTGCAGCACCTCTTCAACTGTGCAGCTCCTTCCCTCACACATCCTGACGTCAAGAAGCAACAGACCTCAACAAACAGTAAGCAGCCAACATTATGACTACATGATCACAGGGACTTCATGAGAAAGGTTATTCTCAACTGATGTTTTCAGTTCATTATAGTTTATCTAGCTATAGATGTCTTCTCTTTTCATTGTTTGTCATATTCTGAATTTATATTCTGAAAGGACACAAATTAGGACTAAAAACTGTGTCTGACAAACTATAATAGAACAACAATTCATACATGTTGTCACCTTGTTAGATTCTGTAGAAAACACACACAATAATAAAATCTTTTTCATGTCCTGTCAGTGTGGCACTTACAGCACAGTTCTGGAGATAATTAACCAAAGCATATAACAAGAAGGGTGCTGAATGTCTGCAGATTAATATTGGTAAAGCAATAGCTGACCTAATTCTTACTGATACGATGATTTGTTTTCATCAAATGTACCTATGCCTCCTTTAGGGTAATACTGAGTTGTCCCTTTTGAGATAGATAAATCCACTGTTCACATTTTACCCTCAGACTCACTCTCAAAAAATACTTTTTCTTTGCTAGATTGTCTTTGCTAGATCTCCATTTCATTTCTCCATGAAAAAGCTCCTTTCTCCTTAAACTTGTGTATAATTTGACTGAAGAAACTCTCAGCTTTAGTCATAAATTGTACAGTGCCAGTCCATTCAAATTTTGCAGGGTAGATTCTGTACTGAATTGATCTAAGGTAAGCATCATCCTTATCAAACCTTTAGAACTACTAAATTAAAACAAGGGTTCCAAGTTCAGCATTTGTCAGAAGGAAACTAATAAAGGGGCTCTGCCAGTGCAGCTCATGAGCAGAACTGAGCGGCCACATAACAACACTCGCTGTAACCTTTCAGGCAAGGGAGGTACTAACTAGCCCATGTGTTGAAACATAAATTGAAATACAAAGATGTGACTAATTCTGCTCCCATATTTGTGAAGCTTCTTGTGTGTGCTCTTTACCTCTTCAGCTTTCTGCTGAAGCTTCATCATCTTGTCTTGAGTCTGGTTCAGCTCATTTCTGCTGATGTCCATGGTGGTGCTGGGTCCAGGGCTCAGGCCCAGAGATGGTGCTGACCCCACTGATCCATCAGACAGAACTGGCTCTGTGCTGGATAGTGAGTCTGTCCTCAATAAGGATTCTGACGGAAGCATGGCGGGAATGGGCAGTTTGATCTGAGACACAAACGAGATGGATGGATTAAGACACTCTGCATTATAAGGTGTGAACATTTTCTGTTGGAATTACAGTATCTAGATTACCTAGGATATCTAGAACATAAGCCACTGTGTTAAAGCCCATCAGGAACTGGTGTCACAGACATATATTATCCATGATGCAAAGCATGACTTCTTGGTTCAGTTTTGCTCTTAGACTAATCTAATTTGTGGTCAGGCCAGAACTGGCAATGGGAAATTTATTGCACACTGTGGCAACAGGCAAGCCTATCAAGAAATAGTGTGGGCAGCCTTGTAAGCATAAGCATCAGGAGTTAAAACACACACACACACACACACGTATATTTTTCAGAGTGATACATTTTGGTTCTACTCTAATGCAGGTAACATTTAGCCAACACTCTGACACAAGACAGGCAACACTAACAGGAGTACCATTACATTGTCATTATCTAAATTGTTACTGTAGATCACATTTCATCTATACTGTATCATGGGAGATTTACCTAAACTGGTACAGGCCATTCAGAATAAAATTTGTACATACAGTGGCTCCTTTAAATACTGTTATCACTTTTGGTGGCACAGTTACATTTTATATAGCCAAGTACAACTGAGTTTTTCCTCTATTTAATTTGGTTTTAGCCTGTGTGTGACTTATAGGGAGTGTGAGGCCACTTGACTGACACTGACCCCCACTCAACAGCAAAATGTTTACAGGTCTCAAATCTTGAAAAAATAATTTGTATCTTGCAACTGTCTTTTCACTCAGATTCTTTTCTTGTCACTCCACGGGTGGTGCTATTTCAAATGGTGTATCATATCATAAATAGAATATCATATCCATTCTAAACAGCCTAGCTCATTGCTTTGGCTTGCATCAATGAAATCCTGAGTCTGTGAGGGATGTCAGCCTCACAGGGGAGCACGAAGTAAGAGGGACCCTCACTTGCCACAGGGTATCAAATTTATTTAGGTCTACCTTTGAGCTTTTGCTAGAATTTAAGTAACAAAATGTATATACTATCTAATATTTCAAAACAAAAACCAATAAAACTCAGTCACATAACAGTCAGGATCACCTGTCAAATTATGTACACAATACGACTTATTTCTTTTTACATTTTTGAGTGTCATAAATGGTGAATCTATTCGCCATTAGAAAAGGACTATTTTACCCCATTCAAACTCTCTAGGACTCTTGATGAGTGTAGGCCCAGATTACCTCCTCTTTGTCCTCTATTACCTTGATAGGTCTGATTGGCTCTTGCTGTGGCTGCCGTGATGGTTGTTGTTGTTGTTGTTGTTGTTGATGTTGTTGCTGTTGTTGCTGTTGTTGTTGCTGTTGTTGTTGGTGGTGGTGGAGGTGGTGATGATGATGCTGTTGATGTGGCTGCTGTTGGTGATGTGGTTGGTGGTGAGTGCAGGGCACATGCTGCTGCTGATGATGCAGGTGATGCTGTTGCTGTGGTGCTTGGTGGTGTTCTGGCTGCGGTCTGTGATGGTGGTGTGGATGCTGTTGGAGATGCTGCTGTTGGCTGAACTGTTGCTGTTGATGCTGCTGTTGATGATATGGGAGGCTTTGTGCTTTGTTCATATCTTGATGCATTTCCACGAGCCCTTCCTCTCTCCTGCCTCGCCCTCGACCCCGCCCACGACCCCTCCTACTTTCTCCAGCCACTGATCCCATCAGCCCCCTGCAGTAAGGAGGCTCTGGAAGAGGACGTATGCGGGGTCTACCTCGTGGCCGAGGAGGGCCTTCGCGTTTTGGTTTAGTTGGTTTCCTGCCTCTTTTCTTGGGGCCATCAAGGGGAGGAGGTTGTGGAGGGTGTCCCAGGGAGGGGTAGCTGGAGGGGTGGCAGTAGTCCATGTCACCCATAAGTGGACTAAGCCCACTTACTCCTGATGCCCCTCCAACCTTCCTACAACTAGACACCAAGTCAGGCAGCAGGTCAGGAAGTCGTCGACTATTGAGGCGAATATCAGCTGGGACATCAGCTTTATCCTCATCATCCTCAAATTCGTACTCCTGCGCATAGTTTTTCTTTGCTAAAGGTTGCGGCTCACGCCGCTGTTTGAGCAAGTGAAACGAGCTGGTCTTCAGCAGTTTCTTGGGTCGTGAGGAGCAGAAGATAGGTGACGTCAGACCAGTGGTGTTTGAATTTCCACCCACTACCACAGCTCCCATTATTTTGTTGACTGAACCATCCCCTTGAACTGCTGAATTCATTCCCATAGTGGGAGTTTGGGATTGGATGAGGCCAAGCTGGTCAGTATTCACAGTGGAGGGAAGCTCGTGGGTCTTCATAGAGTCAAGGTCCAAGTTCAGATTACCATTTCCTGTTCCTGGAAGGTTGTGGCAGTACTGCCCATAGCCTTGATCACTGTGATGACCAACCATATCATACCCCTCTCCAGCTCCTCCTGTTTTTAAGGCCTCCATACCTTCTTGTCCCTGCCCATGGCCTTGGGTGAGGCTTTCTTGAGCAACTGGTCCTGGCCCAGAATCCCCTGCACAGCTTGACTTGTAATCAGCTGAACAAAACATGTCCTCCATCTCAGGAAAGAAAGAGCGGTCTTCATCATGTAAGAGAGAGTCTGGAAAGCAGATGGATGTTAAAGGCGCAAACCGCTGGGGCTGCTGACTTTGATTTTGTCCTACTTTACCCACTGGGCTGACGGTGTCATACTGGTGCTGTTTGAGCTGGTCTAACTGGGAGTGTGACAGCTGTGTTTCTGGTTCTCTCTGTTGGGGCTGTTGCTGTTGGGGAGTTCCCATATTTGCTGATATCCTGTGGGAAAGTGGATGAGCGAGCTGAGAGTGTGACAGCTGATGGTGTGTGTGTGCTTTCTGTTGATGGTGGGCATGGGCCTGAGGCTGGTTGAGGTGGTGTAAGTGTGAGGGGGTGGACAATCCCAAATCTGGTTCAGAAAGGAAATCATGGAGATCTGAGGCTGTTTGTTGGGGATGGTGGTGGGGTGTCAGTCTGTGCTGCTGTCTATGTCTGTCACCACCACCCCCTTCCCCTCCTGTAACAGCCACCCCGACTCCAGTTCTATCCAGAGCTCCACTGTCTCTGCTGTTCGTCAGGGAGAGAGATTGTTCTAGCATGTCTAGTGGAGATACTGAGTTCTGACTTGCTCGGGTTTGATCTCTTGGCTGACCTCCAAGACCGTAGTGTGTATCTATACTCTGGGTTTGGAGCTGGAGCTGCAACTGTGAGGACTGGTTCTGTGGGTGGGATTCCACCCCAGCAGGCCCTGCTCCCCCGGCTGAACCCATCATGGCCTGCTGATTCAAAGGATGCTGCTGCTGCTGCTGCTGCTGTTGCTGTGATGGGGCTTGCTGGGGGTCCATCTTGGTGCGGGTGGTATGGGAAAGGACAGACTGCAGCATGTGAGTTTGCTGGGGAGGGTCTGGCGGTGAATCCATCAGAGAGAGGGGGACCTGGTTTTGTCGAGCCTGCTGCACATCTGGCGTGTTACACAAGTATGCATTTTCATTTGCATCTGAAGGCTTCTTCAGCTCCATGTGAGGGTGGCTGTGCGAGAGGGAATGGGGATGGCTATGCTGAGAATGTTGAGAGTGCTGTGTGTGTTGAGTGTGCCGAGAGTGCTGCGAGATTTGGGAGTGCTGAGAGTGTCGCTGAGAGTGTGAAGACACATGTGAGGTGTGATGGGAATGTTGGGGGTGTGGGTGCTGCGTGTAGGGGTCCCCTCTTCCATAATGGACCACAGAGCCCAGGGGGTCATGCTGTTGTTGATGATGGGTACTATGGGATTGGGAAAAAGAGTCAGTGACCCCTCCTACCCCTCCACCAGTGGACTTTGATATGTTTAACTCGGACTTGGTCTGCTGTTGTTTCTTCTGTGATATTTCCATCTGACTGTTCAAGCCACTTGCTGTGTCATCAATTGCCGTTCCAGGACCTGAACTGCTGGTCGTACTACTGGTACGAATGACACTCTGAAGGTGGTAGCGCTCTTCTGAGATCTTGTTGATTTCATAGGTCACCCCCTTGCCTTCGCCATCCCTAGCCTGTGGGAGTGGCTGGGGTAGCTGTTGAGGCGGTGGGTGATGTTGGGATGGATGGGGAGTTGAGCTCTGGGCATGTAGTAAGTGGTGGATGAGAAAATCGTCATCATCCTCTTCCTCGTCTTGGGATCGCTCAACCCCAAGCATGTTGGTTTCTATTTTTGGCTTGGGTGGTGTTGAGTGGTAGGACTGGCTCTGTGCTTGCTGCGTATCAGGGAAACCTTGTGGTGAGGACATAAATGCAGGAGAGAGGATGGAGGGCAAATATTTGGTGGCCCCTGAGCCTCCAGGAGACTGTGCAGGGCGAGCAGAGGCAGGAGAGTGCAATCCAGGGCGACTGATAGTAGAATTCATGGAGGGTGATGGACTAGACTCAGGCAGGTGGTAAGAGTTGTTGCCTCCGTTACCAACAGCAGCAGCCCCGCTCCCCGATCCTGCAGATCCAACTCCACTACCAAGTGCAGCAGCTCCGGGTATGGGTCCACTTCCTGTAGATCCTCCAGCTCCCCCATACCCTATGGAAGGACTGCCCGGCCTTCTGTGAGAAGCTGAGCCAAAACTCGAGTCCCCAAATATTATCTCTGCAGAAAAAGAGCGCCCCCCTGAGCCTATACCGGTGAAGGCCTTTCCTCCAGTTCCCCCTACTCCAGAACTCAGGTCCTGGGCATGAGGTGAGTTGAAGCCTCCATAGGACTGGGTCATATGTGTAGGCGGAGGCTGGTTAGGAGAGCAGGACTGGGCCAATTGGTGGGGAGGGGTCTGGTCTGCTAGGCCTGTGCTAGACTTGGCCACAGACGGAGAGCCATAGGTGGAGAGGCATTTTTTGGGTGCGGGCTGTTGAACAAGTGTGGATGACACCACTGGTAGAGGAGGTGGTGCAGTTGCTGACTGTGGTGGGGGCTGCTGACGAGAGGGAGCAGACAAAGGGCCAGTGCTTGTTTTGGAGCTAGAAGAGGATGAAGAGGAGGCAGAGGAGGCTGATGGTGGAGTGTGTGGGGTGCGGGAAGAGGATGAGGCTGAACCCGAAGAGGAGTAGCCACTGGTGGAGCTGGAACTCTTGGCTCCCTTAGAGCCAGATGAGGAGGAGGCGGAGGAGCTGGAGGAAGACGACGTGTACGGAGTTTGAATGATGGGCCGATACGTCTTGGATTCCATTCGTGGTGAGGGCTTGGGGTCAGAGGATGGGCTCTGCTCCCCCAGGGGACTGCAAGACATTCCAGGGTGCCGATGGTGGCTGGCTATCTGCTGGTAGCCTGATGACCCACCACAGCTGACATATTGCTGTAGGGGGAGTGTTGTGGACTGGGCTGGGGACGAGCGTTGGTAATGTTTAATCACACTGTCCTGCCGGGAAACTGCCCTCTCTGGAGGAGGCTGGGGTGGGGGTGGTGCCGTAGGCGGTAGGGCTGGTGTGGAAGAGAACATGGAGGCATTATAGAGCTGTGAGGACTGGTTGTGGAGCTGAGAGGACAACAGATTGAACTGGGGAGGGGGCAGGTGGCAACTGGAGGAGGTTGAGGGGGCTTGGGATGGTGGAGGGGCTGGGGGCTCCTGGGAGCTCCGGTAGGTGGCACTTTGGGATGACAGCAAGCGATCAAAGCCCAAGCTGGACTGGGAGGGTGTTTTGATGTGCAGCAGGGGATCATGGGGGGATAGCAAACCATTAGAAGTCGGGCTAAATGTAGGTGTGTCCTGCAGAGATAGTGAGGGAGTGAAAGATCTGCCAGAGAAGGAGCCCGGATGCTGGTATGCAGAAAGAGCTGAGGAGGATGGGAAGGAGCTGGTACCCGGAAGTGCTCCTGAAATAAAAAGCTCCGCTGGGGCCGGGGTATGCATTGCTACAAGACACAACATTACATGGACAGTGTCGGTTAAAGCAAGTCACAATTAAAATTTAACACACATTTTCAGTTTCAGACATCAAACTTTTTACTTTTTGGATATTTTTGCATTAATTTTGAAAATTAATTTCCAGAGGCAATTATTATTGATGATTTAGAAATACTGTATTTAAATAGTAACAAGAGCTAACATGAATTAGGTGGGGTTTTTTTCATGTGTGCCTTCCCCTAACAGGCTGACACTCACCAGTCTGCCAAGAGGGAGTGCGAAACTGAGAGAGGAGGGAGGAAGCAGAGGGTGGGGGCTGTGGACCTCGGGACTCCAGAGCTGAAATCAGATTCATGACGGAGGGATCAGGACCCGAGGGGCTGGCATGGTGGAGACTGGCATCAAACAACCCCGACAGGCCTGGCAACAAACCACATACCTCAATTTATTAGTACAAATCATATCATAGATATTATAATATTATATCATACTGTCATATCACCATCACATAAATACTTTAATAAAATCTTTCAGACTTTAATTTCTATCTCTATTATACCACTTTTATTTTGGCATATAACAAAGTCAGAAAATCAAAGTAGCAATTATTATGTAGATTACTGTGTTGCAAAATAAATCTGAACACAGACCACAGAAATTTTCACAAAGAAGCTGCCATCTTGCTTTGGCTGTAAATTTGTTGGCTGTGCATTTACATTCTGCTTCTCTGCATCACCCAGACAACAATATAATTTTCCTATCTGGACAGACAGCTAGTTTCTGTGCTCATTTGGTGAACCCTTTGTATCATGCAATACTGTAATTGGCACAGTTGTTTTGAAGAAGTGAGATACATAATCTGAACAGTGGATGACACAGAGCTTTTATTCTCATTACAAATAATAATATTCTTCCATACAGTTTACCATTGTAATCACACTGCAAATGCTAAAATATGTATGGTTGTCATTGTCATAGGAACGGAAATTATCAATACGAAAAGTGAGATATGAGACACAATTTGACATCAGATTAGATAATCATTATTTTCTTGGTAGTATAAAAACTATAAGAAAAGATACATACTTATCAAATATATTAACAATATTGTAGGCATGGATATTCCTATATTTCTCACCTATTGAAATATTTTCTGTAGCCAGGCAAAAAAGAACTAAATTGTTTGACATCAAATCTTCAAATGTACCTTGACAAGAATTGTAACTGTTGATATTCTTGGATGGGTTTGGAACCTCTCCTGCCTTTGGGCAATCTTTAGTTGTGTTCATAGTTTTTCCCCATGTTCTGCTTTTACTTTTTACAAATGCTAATGAACCTGGTGTGTTCCTTTACATGTGATTTCATACTGTTTCTACCAACACAGAAGAAACATATTTTTCTTTTCTTCATTAAGAAATCATTGTGAAGAGAATGCTAATGGCTGATTTCTGCACCCAGTGTACACCCTTAATTAAATGCTCTGCAAGCCGTGTGAAAGTAGTGAGAGGTAAAGCTAAAGATAATTGTGTGAAGAGAAATACATTACTGCATCAGGATAATATAGGTTATATGTCATATACTGTACTGTATAGAAATATATCAGTCATGAGTATTTTGATAACTGAATATAGTTAGCTGATAATACTTCTGTAAATTTACTTTGTATTCAGGACTTTTAACTTCACATAATACATACATAATAATAAACTTCATTTCACAAAATACATTTTTGGCTTGTTGTATTGGTTCTTCCACTTCTCTGATCTGAGTACATCTTTCACCACCATTTACAGAGGAGAAGCATGCACAGCTTTTATGTCCAGGCACAATTTTCAGTAGCTACAATGAACAATAAACATTGCTGCACCCAGTATTGGTGAATACCCCTGTAGGCATTTGGGGAACATAACATTTTATGTTCTTCAATAACCCCTCCACTTGAGTTTTGAAGATTTTTTCCAAAGTCACTTTCATTACCAGGCTGTAACCCTACAGTTTTGGTAGCAAATCATATTGTAAAATATGTTTCACAATAATTACTATATATGTTCCACAGAATATCAGTATGGCTTTTTTTTCTCTTCAGTTTCGCTTTTATTTCTGAGTACTCTACCCTGTAACTTGTGTTTACCAAAGTACTTCAGGTATAATTTATTTCTCCTTCATTCTAACATACAGAATTGTTACTCTCTTGTTCCACAGTGTCTTCCACAGGAAGCAGCAAGTATTTCCATAAGTTAAAAACTATACTGTAAATGGTGAGCTGTATTACAAGTTTAAGTTTACAGCTGAAAATACATGGACATAATGAGCGTTCCATCCATCCATTATCTATATCCACTCAGACTTTTTAAGGGTCAAAGGAGGCCAACGTTGTTCAAGAAGCAGGGCACACCTTGACAAGAAACCATTCACTCTCACCTACAACAGGTGCTGACACTGCTGTGTGTTGGAAGGGTTCAAAAACATAAATTGTAAATACATCTCTCAGACCCGGACTATGGCTGGCTATAATGTAAGACTATAGAGATCTTTAAATTATATCTGGAAAGTAAGCAAATATCACTAGTCAGCATGCCTAGGTTTGTATTTGTACGTTTATACCATCAAATAAAATCTTACCAAGTGTACGTCCGGCAGCGCCCCAGGCCCCGCCCTGTCTGGAGCTTCCTGGGTGGTGGTTGGTTGCATAGCCCTGGAGCGGATGTGGGGTACCATAGGCTTGCCGGTGGAGCAGCTCTGAGTCTGGGTGGGTTGACCTGGAGCTCCCATAAACAAGGCTGGGGAACACAAAGTTATTAGGTTTGACTTTAATGAAATCCCTTATTTACAACAAGTCTGCTGTCTCAAACGGGACAGATAAGACTGACAGGCCTGAAGTTTAGACACAGTCCATTCACCTGTTTAGGGCATCCATGCTCCACTCCAACATAATGTCAGATTCTCGCCTGTGTGTAGCATCTTTTCCAGTAGCCTTTGTTCATTCATAATGAAAAGCTATACTGTACTGGCTAGTAACATTTGCTCTTTTTGTCATAACCAAAACAGAAACAGGTGATTATTCAGTCAGCATTCAAAAACAGCTTACACAACGCCAGCATCCAACTCATAACGCAACTGAGAATCTCCTTAAAAAGAATATGTGTAAACAAACATGGATGCGTCAAGTCAACCAAGTCTGTTACTGAGAGTAAGTCAACACTATTTTATGTCAGACATGTTTTATGACATATAGATTGGAATAATAATTTTTTTTTTCCACAAAAAAGTTTGATTATCTCCGTAAGAAATACATCCAGTCCATCTTTGACATTGAAAAATCCAGAATTTATAACATGTGATGTCTCTTACTTCACTTCACAGGAAGTCTAGTCTCAGTGTAGGGTTAAGGGTTAGGGTTACCTGCGACCTGCAAGCTTCATGTTTCAACGTCACACTTGTCTAAGTTGCGTACTGGATCATGACTGTCCAAATTAGCCTAGCCTAGACCCAGTCACTATACTACCTTTAATGGTCATACCTTCAGGTTAGATTGAATTCTTACAAATGTGTCCCTTAAAGCACTAGAAACCAGAAATTATTTTTAAGTAATTAAAATTATAATTGCATGCACCCTCTACAACCAAGGTAGACAGTTTATTTTGGAAGCAAGCTCGCATGATTAAGCTGAAAAAATGCAGAGGATGCAGACAATAAGACAATAAAGATGACAAAAAGAAAAATAACAGCCTTGAAAAAATCCAAAGAACAGCTACCTAAAATATGAATTCATCACCAGAGATGCTATCAAATGAGCCTACGAAGCTGCCAAAGTTACTCTGACAACAGACAAAACATTCTGCCCTTAAGGAGGAGCCAGTGGAAAGGAGACGAGCTGAACAACAAGCTGAACAAGACAGTGAGGGTAAAACTCCACTATCTCAGCCTTGGAGGCTTAATACCTGGTGGCAAATGGTATTACCAAGGCGAAGAGGCCGTTTGATATCAGCACAGGACATATGCACGACATGTTGCACTCTCTGGTAACAAAGGAGAACAGCAAAAATGGCAGAGGACATTCAGAGGCAATCATTTTGCTTTACAAAGTGTTTTCTCAACATTTAACCATGTTTTTGGTTTATTTCATAACCTTTAGAAAACAGCTGACTAGTCACATGCAAAATGTTGCATGGAGCTCACAAACGTAAGAAGCTACAGGCAAACAGACAAAACACAATTGCACGTGTGCATCATTTCAAAAACATGAAATATACTGCAAATACACGGACATGCTTCAGACAGACACGGCGCAGTGGAAGTGATTCCGGAGGACTCTAAAAAGTGCTGAACTCACTCGCTGCTTTGTGACTCATGAAGTTATTGACGTTTGCCTGTGTCTCATGTGTTCATGTTGTGGATTCGTGACTTCTGCTCGTGTGCTCAAAGTGACCGCTGCACACACCTCGTAGGAATTCATTTTAATGACTTCTGTGGAGATTCAGTGTTCATGGCAGATATTAACCCTTACGTCTCCCACCACTGTGAACTGACAGTGTGTATCCTTCATCATAATCATTTAGACCAGATGATGAATGAATAATGGCTATAGGCTACAGAAGGCCTGTGCTTTGCTCATGAAGAGATAACTTCAGCTTCATGTTTGAAAGGCTGCACATCACACAGTGTCATATTTTATACTTATAGACTGTTGCATGTGTTGTGCCTTTAATGTCAGCCAGGAAAATTTGCCATAATATACTGTAGATTATATTTTTCAAAGGTAGCGGTATCTGTCATGACTTGATCTGTCAAGCCTGGCTCCTACAATAAAACTAGTGACTGTCAGTCCAGATTCTACTTTGGTGAGGCCTGCTGGCATGACAGATTTATCTCCTTAACAGACATAATTGTGCAGACTCTGGTGGAGGATGTTTGAGCATTGCTCTCCAAAAAGGCAGTGCCAGGGGTCAGTCACAAAGAGCATGGAGAAATGTGCCAAGTGCCTGGTTACATTTCCAACATAGCTATTTTAACTAGTTTCAGGTGGTGTGTATAAAAGCATACACTTTTATTGCTCGATCTTTTTCGTGTCCTCTGGAAACGTTTTGTTTGTCCTTGAGTGTATTTGTGGTGTGTTTTCCAAATGCTAAATTCTAAATGTATGCTTTTGCTTGTGTTTTCTGTATGTGTGTTGTGCTCTCTTAACGTCATACAAATCCCTAAATGTAATGTAATCCACCAAGACGTGCTGCCACAGAAGACAGACATCAGGGCAGCGTTGTGAAAAAGTCATGCAATGAGGACAAAGGGGAGAAAGACCTGACAGCAACAACTCAGTGCTCCTCATGAATTTGAAATTAATGCAACTCCTGTTTTTTTCTTATAGTAGGCTATATCATGTTGTTATTTTTCTCAGGACTTTGGCAGCCTGGCCTCCCATACAAGTGAACTGCAAGACCTTGACTAGACTTGGGACCTGAAAACATTTTCAGTGCTGCTGGTGAATTATATTATTTGTACCTAGTTTTTGATTCGGACATGTTGTGATCGTTGTAAATGAACAATGTGTACATGGGTGAGCTTGCCACTGCTGTGTACACCTACAGTATTCCAAAGTGAAGCACGGGCGGAGCTCTGTTGATGTGAACAGTGGAGGACACACACAGAACAGTGAGAGGGGAATTTGCAAAAACCAAATGTGAGAAGAAACAGGAACAAGTCTTTTAGCACTCAACTATGGTCCACAGAGAAGTTCACTGAAGGACATGCACTCGCAGTTTACAGTGTAATGAAATAAGAAAGAAACACTAGTTATCAATGTTGTGTCAGGAACCTTATTATGAGAGTACATGTTACTGTTGTTAGGATTAGGGTTGGGGGTTTCCCCTCCAGCTGTCCTTCAAATCCAAAGTTTTCTATTTTCCTCCAAAAAGCTGATTTGGTTCAGATTCACAAGTCACACGGGTCACCCTGCAAACGGCACAAGTTCTGAGGAAAATCCTCATTTCATGATTGTTTTACGAGAAAAGCAAAATGAAAAGTTAGATTCTGTATATGATGACGGTAGAAAATCCATCGCCACACACAGATGTTCACCCATCACAGAGGAAAATACAGTACATCAATGTAGCTATCAGTTCATCCGCAAAAGGCTTTCCACTGGCTGACCTCAGTTCAGTCCTCAAGCAGTAAATGGTTCTTTCAGCTTGTGTTGTCACTCCCCCCAAAAAAACTTGTTCTCAGTTTGGTTCTTAACCAATAAAGGCCTTCCTGGTTTGATTCGATAACCAAGAAAGGCTCATCTGTTACCTGATATAGGTTTCATCAGAGACATTACAAACCACTTGGAGCCGTTTGAATACAGAAGCCTTCATGCCAGAGATGACAGATGTCATGCCACATATCCCTGGTTTTATTTATATACCAGGTTTCATTCCTGAACAATACTATTCTCTTAAGTAGTAACAAAACATTATTTTGTAATAAGACATGCAGACTTTGCTTCCTCAACCATTAAAGGCTCCTATACAGTAGGTTTTTCATGAAGCATCATTTTGGTCTTAAACCACTTAAGAACATGTAAATGCTCTTAAGCTCTGCTTTAAGTCTTTAAAGATTTCCTCACAGATGTTACTAAACCACTGACTCTGTCATTGTTTTGTTCCTGAACCACAAAAGGACTGCCATGGTCAACTCCTTAACCAGTAGAGGCTTTCCTCCATTTCTTCATTTTTTATGACCAGTAAAGATTACTCTGTCTGTTGTGCTAACAGTAAAGGCCTCACTCTGCTCCCACCTAAACCAGTCAAAGATCTACTTATTCACTCAGCCAATAAATCATTTGGTTGGCTTCAGACTCATCTACTCCTCTGCTCATGCCTTCACCTTTAAAATGATTTCCTCAACTACCTCCCAATCTGCATCCACAGTCGACAATTCTTTTTTTTACCGTTGTGAATATAGGCCCAATGTCTGCTGCATCTTGTCAGTTCACTGCTATAAGCAATGCATGTCACCCTCAGCTGTTCTCTTCCCTTCTCCAGGCAGAGGATGGAAAGGTGATAGGAGGTGGTGATCACAGGGTAGGTGGCTCCATTCCCACCTCCTCCTGTCCACATGTCAAAGTGTCCTTGGGCCAGACATTGAACCCCAAATTGCTCCCACTGCCAGCACCCTGCATAGCCTGCTGCCATCAGTGTGTGAGTGTGAGTGTGCAAATGAAATGTGGGGATTTGCTTGCTTTTTTCTTATTGTTACTAATGAAATACTTTTTTTCTAGGTACCAGACAGAGCTAAATATAGCTTTATTACATCAATCTGGGTAATATGCTGTATAATGGGAATGTGTTGTTCTGGTGATGTTGTTTGTATACATTTTGTACCTATATGAATCACTAAGTTCTTGACTATTTTCTAATGAGAAAAGTGTTGCCGTGGACTCTGCCAGTGAGTGGCTCAGGCTGGACATAGTGGCAGGACACCTGGAGCAAATCTAACAGCCACTCCAGAGGCCACCAGGTAACCTCTGGTTTAATGCAGGCTGAGCTGACTGAAGCAGCCATGGAGCACTGAGAACATGCATCAAATCTCACCTTCAGACAGAGCAGGACGAGACAACCATGTCCTCTACTGCAACATCTCAACATGTTCTCTGTTTGTAATACAAACGAAAAGCGTCACGTACACAACTCAATCAGCATTAGCTCCACAGATTGGAACTCGTGGAGTCTGACGGGGAGACTGATGTGGTTGTCAAGGCGACAGCTAACGTGGTGCAAAGCTAACAGGGGGCTATAGCTAACTTTTTAGCATTGCTCGGAGGCCGCGATTCCAGCAGACAACAGTGACGTGTGAGGAAAACCCCTTCATCTGTCGCGTACAGGCGGCTCAGACCCGGTCACGGTGTGGCTGTTTATTGGCGTTTGTGATAGCGTTAACGTTGCGTGTCGTGCGGGACAATTGGCCTGCTTGCTAGCGTCAGATGTACAGCGGTTTGATGGAACACGGGGGAAGTGACTGCAGTCACTGTCACTGTCACGGGCTGGATAATGTGCGGGGTACTGGACACACAATGTGAACACAGCAGGACTGGAGCTAACGTTCACTGATAGCAGCGCTCTGTTACAAACGGTCACTTCAATTAGCCGCCGTTTAATTCGGTGACAGCGAGGGCACGTCACGTGACATTCGTGTACAGTAGTGTTTACTGATGGGGCGGAATGTCACCTTTGATGTTCAAGCCCAACAAGTTCATTCATGGCATTAGCCATATTTCATACGTCTCTGTGAGCTCATTAACATAATTAGCTACGGAAACAGTTTGGTTTCAGTTTGACCGGGCTATGAACGAAGACTTTTACATAAACTCGGTCAATAAAACTGCATATTGTGTATTTTATTAATCACAAGTTGTTTATTTATTGACTCGTGTGTATTTCCACAGACTGCGGGGCTTGTTTGTGTTCGCAGACAGCAGCTCCGAGCATCGCCTCGCTCTCATTTGGAGGCTGGAGCCAATTAGCGGTCTTACTGTAACAGACGAACCTCCAGCCAACCTGCGACTGACTGTCCGCCCGCCCGGGCTGTCCCTGTCATGTCGAGCCCCGGGAGGAGACAAAGCTGCCGCGGAGACAATGCAGAGCCGGAGCCTGGCTGCTGCTGGATGTGATGTTTCATTCCAGAAAAGAACTCATTCTGCTTCCAGCGACCCATCCCCCCCCCCCCCGTCCCCTCCTCTCCTCTGTCTCCGTATCACTATTAACCTTCCATCGCATTCCTTGCATTTTGGAGACAGCCCCCATAACCCCCCCCCCCCCCTTCAAACAGACACACACATCCCACCGCCACCCTCTCCCCTCCTTCCCCTCCCCCGGAATGACAATACGGCTGGCTGTACCTGGAGCTGGTGGCCGTGTTGCAGCAGCAGCACCATGCAGCCTGGCTCAACACAGAGGCATTTCGTATTGGGGGGAGAGGGGGGCTAAGTGGAAGCACCCTGGTGCACGCACAGGGAGCTTGTGTGTGTGGGTGCCCGTGCTGTGCCCAGCCGAGGCTTACCTTGCTTTGGCCGTTCTGTCGTAACTCCATCCCGTCCCAGCCCCGAGGTCTCCGAAGCCCGCCGCGGGATAATTCCTCTCCATGGAAGAAAGGGCTGGATGAAGATGGGCAGATAGAGAGAGAGAGAGAGGGGGGAGGGGAGGGAGGAATGTCTTCTCTTCTCTGCGCTCGCTTCTGTTTATTTCTCCGCCTGACGAGCCTGTAGACTGGGAGGAATGGAGGGGAGGAGAAGGAGCCAGAGAAGGAGGAGGGGAGGGGGGTCACAGCAGCCAGGAGCACCTCCTCCCTCCTCTCCTCTCCCCATATACTTCACTGTCTATTGTCTCCCGCGTTTAAGCCGTACAACAGATGCTCCACGTTGTTTCGGCAGCTCGGGGAGAGGGTGAAGCCGTTCACATGGACCCGGGGACGAGCTCGCTCACTCTCACACACTCCACACACTCCACACACACCGAGCACTCCACACACACCACGCACACCACTGCTATTTTTCGCTCATTTTGTTCACAAGACGCCATTTTTAAGAGGAATGACTGGGCTGGCGTTCATCCTCTGCTTCCCTCCCTCGCGCTCTCTCTCTCTCTCGGTCTCTCTAGCTCTCTCACTCACTCACTCATACGCGCGCGCACACACACACACGGTTTGTCACGCACAGCAGCGCAGTGTGGTGAAGCATTGTGAAAGACAGTGGACAGTGAGGTGTAACCAGCTGTTTCCACCATCATAATTATCGCACGAGACGCAACATGAGGACGATGATGTGATGACATGTTCCTGAGCGCGTGCGCGACAAGTTAGAATAGAGGAATAATAAGACTGCGGACACATGAGGGCTCGTTGTTGTGTGATTTATTATAAAACATGATTCTCAATGATTTGTTGCTCTGCACAGAAGTCCCTTATAGAAACACAGCACAGCTGGATGTGCAGTGCAGCTCCACCAATGATACCCACCCTCAGCTGTACCCACTGTAAAGCATTACATCTCTCGTGGACAGACCACCAGCCAGCCAATAGATCATACGTCAGCAGTGTCCACCCTGGGACTGTGCCATAACTTCACTCATAAATACAAAAAAAAATAAAAATAAAATATTCAAAAGTTTACTCAAACCACCAGTGCCCATGACCATAATGAAGAGGCTGTGCCAGCCACTCTCATTCGTCGTCTCCTGGATCAGCGCTCACTGATGGCGCGCCCCTGTGGACAAAGAGAGGAAAGATGTTTGTGAGGGGGACTTCCACACATGTACTGTAGCGGCAGCAGCAGGAGCAGCACGGCCCACGAGAGTCCAGCAGTGTGTGTTTGTGTTCCTAGAGAGAGAGAGGGCTGCAGCACACTGTGAGGTGAGCTGCTGACCACAAACAGGAGGCAGGGAACTCCTTCAAACCACTGCAGCGTCAAGAAAGAGTTTCATCGAGACCGTCTTATCAACAGAGAAGTTCAGGAAAGCTTATCAAACTGATGATGATTTATGCACTGCCCATTACTCAGTGGTCTGATATTTCATCTCATTATTCTCTGGTGTCCTAAATGACCCAGGCTGAAAGCCTCGTCAGGTGAAATTATTGCTTTCCCATTCATAAGTTCAGAAAAAAACAGCACAATCATAATGAGAATGCATCTGTTGCTACACAGGTGTTTTTCGGTGTGAAAGCACCTCATACAGAAGGTGTGGACCTCTCACTTCCACTTCAGTTATGTGACACTTTGAAGGGCTGCTCAGCATCCTGTTTGCAACCAAGCAGCATGAGTTGATGGTTGATGGTGACCTGAACCTGGTGCTTTGCCAGCTCTATCATCTCTGCTCTACAGGGTCACTGAGAATGTGGGGCCAAACTGGTTTTAAAGTTAACAAGAAAGCCGAACACAATGAACCATTTTCATCTGAGATAAACATGTTTTTCGTTTGTTTTCAAGGAAAAAAGAAAGACAAGAAAACTTTCTTGTGATGCGATTTTTCACTTGACCTGGCACTGTGTGATGTGCGTTTATGTTGATGTAGATTTTTAATGCTTATTTCTGTATTTGATAGTGTAACATGTTGTGCAGAAAAGCACAGCTGCATGGACGACTTGGGGAAAGTAACCTGCTGTGAAAAGTGTCTCTTTGTTTTTGTTATAAACGTTATAAAATGAATATTTCAACAAAATTTTTTTATACCTTTCTTGTTGCAGGTCGGCTGGATTTGGACCACTACAGACTCTGACATACATCCATGAAAGGTTCACATGCATGCTGGAGAATTCACTTACCCTGAATATGGAGGTGGCGGGGCATCGTGCTGCCCGCTGTGGTGCAGAGCCTCATTGTAGCTGGGTAGACCGGGAGCAATAATCCCAGCTAGGGGCACATTTTCTGGGGCCGGACGCCCATCTGCTGCCATTCTCACCGGTGCTCTGGATGAACACAGCACCACATGCAGAAGATGAATATGAAACAAATCAACAAGACAAGATACAGAAAGTAGAGTCGGGTCTAAAGCACTGTGCTCTGTGCAGGTGGAACTTGTCACCAGTGGTGATGCTACAAGAAAGGTCAGGCGATCTGACATCAGGATTCATGAGACTCTCAAAGGACTATGAAATGGCAAACAGTGGTCATGTGACCAGCAGAAGCAGCTATTACTGACCACACCAGCGTTTGCTGTGCCCCCGTTATTCCACCGCTGTCATCCAGATCACCACTGTCAGTGGGTTTGACTCAATGTTTTGGTTCATATTATCAAAATGATGATATTTTCATATGAAACGATCACTGCCAATGATGTTTCTCACTTGCAGATGGGCATTCTCTGCAGAGAATACAATCTGTTTGCTGTGCAGGCACATTAAAGCAATTGAATATTGACTGAATTCATGAATAACCAAATACACAATTTTGAGCAGGTTGCATGGATTAGATCACGATCATAAAAAAAAAAGGTTTAGGTTTTTTTTTCCACTAAACAGAGATAAAACTCTGAGGAATACTGCAACTTGTTGAACAGAAAAACAGTGTTTTTCAAAATATGACTATATTTCATTTCTGTGGTCTCAATGAAATCAATTAAGACTCAAATGTAAAAAATAGAGGAGGACTTTCTTTATGTTATCAGTCATTTAATTACTTATCCCACAAGGACTAACTGCTGTCATACTCTTAACAATGAAACCCAGATGTCCTCTTGTCCACTGACTGCTTTTCTTACAGTGCAGGTTATCTAAAAATGAACTGCAGCTGTTATATATCATTCTTTGAGAGCCATGAATATCCATACTGAATTTCACAATCAGCACTGTTAATATGTTCTGGTCTGAATGTGATGTTCTGGATACAGGACCTGATAGACCAAAGTCATCATTTTACTGCAGAGTAAACGTACTGAGCTGACCTCGCTCCACCCTTCATCCTGGCCTTGTAGCAGTAGATTCCCAGCACAGTCGCGATCGCTGCAGACACCAGGATAGCCAGGATCCCTGCCACCAGCCCCGACACGTCCACTCTGGGTGCATTCGCTTCAAAGACAAACATCATTAACATCAAGCCATTGTTTCTTCAACAGCTCTCATACAAGTCTGTCAGCCAGTCAGCCACTAATCAGCCATGATTCAGTCATTCCTGTCCTCTGTCATTCTCATTGGCTTTTGTCATCAGTGACGCACCATACAGAGCCTAACATGACACCTGCTGCACTTTGAATTCTGTCCAGTGGTAAACTAGTTTGCAGCATAAGCACACATGCACTCACTTCATTCATTTGGTAAACTATACAGGTTCAGTGCGGCCTACTGTAAAATGACTTGCAAAATGACTTGCAAAATGTTAGAAACACAGAGATGATGGTAATTACAATGTTTATCATAATAGCAACGTATCTATTGTTAAACATGTATTTTCAGTGTGAAAGCACCACATACAGCAAAGGCCTGTAGACCACAATAATAGATCATATTCCTCTTTTAAAGCATTACCTTGATTGTTGATATACTCCGTCCAAAATAATTTCTAAAAAAGGAAACAAAAGAAGATTTATAGCTTCAATAAAAGAGAAGAAAGGAACTTTTCCTTAAAGCCAGTGTGGACATGCCTCATAAATGTCTTCTACAGTATGTTGAGATTAAAGTTCTGGAATTTATGGTTCAAGTGAGTAGATTGTCTCCACTCTAAAGACTATAAATGCAATAATGCATATTCAGGCAATATCAACGTCTCCAACCTCTACCAGCATCAGGTTTAAAACGAGATCCTCCTTATCTGCATGACTAAACGGAAAAAAAAACAAAACACTACAGAGTTCCACATCCACATGTGTGTGCAGCAGAGAGTCAGTCAGTGGCGGCAGCATTACCGTCTGAGTGTCGTCCTCGAACACCTCTCTTGCCTCCTCGTAGCTGCACTGCTCCTCCATACACTCCCTCTCCAGATTGTCACGCACCACCAGCTCAAAGTCCCAGCTGTTATAGAGCAGCGAGCGGGACAGGAAGGAGGCCGCCGACTGCTCATCCAGCAGCACTGGATCTCCTGCAGAACACAGGCTGTACACACTCATTGTGTTTTTGTAACGCATAGCACAAACACTATTGACACTTTTTTTGTGTTTTCATTCTGGCTTCCAGCGTCCCTGTAAGCTTTCTGTCTTATGTGTACATATACAGTATATATACATGTGTATGTTAAAACGTACTCCAGTCGTGTTCCATCATGTCCAAAAACCATTAAAAACACACATTGCACTGGGTGACATGTTCCTTCATTACCATGAACACACACTGCAGTTCATATTGATCAGTCCTACCACTGCCTATAATATTTACCATACCATCAAGCACAGCATGAAGTATGCACTATTTCCTCCTGTAACATTTGCTTCAGTAAAAACTGCAATTAGCAACTCATTTAGAATTAAGATTTGAAAAGAAGAAGAAAGGAAAGTATGTTTTTAATAATGCATCTTTTCAGTGGAATGAATGGGCTGGGTCTGAGTGCCACAGTTGGAGTAGTTGAGTCAGGAGGCATCAAGAGATTGACTAACTTAGAGTTGGTGTGGGTCTTTTCATAGGATGTGTTGCATTGCATGACATAATATCACCCAGAGGGGGAACATGTCAAAGTCTGAGACAGGTGAAGGTTTGTGGAAGTGGCACGAGGACGACCACATGATTTGTGAGGTGAAGTGAAGTAGAAACAGTCAGTGGCATGGAGGACTAGCGAGAATCGCAAAAAGAAACAAGATGAGGAGAGTTGAACTAAACTAACCATGATCTAAGCTTCTGGCTGAAAAGCAATGCATGAAAAATAATATGTGGTGCAGTGAGTTTGATATGGTAACTCTGGGGATGCGGGCTGCCTATGTGTAGTAAAATGAGTGTTTTTTTGTTTGTTTGGTTGGTTGGTTGTTTTTTGTTTTTGTATTTTATTTTTTATTTTGTTTGTTTTTTTTGTGGGTCTTTGTTCTGTGGGCTGTTCATTGTTTTTTTTTATTTTAATACAAGCTATCAATTTGTCTATGTCACATTGGTGACACTTGAAAATATATGTAAGATATTATGTTAAAATAAATCAAATTTGACATGGTAACTGTCATAATGGTCTGTCATAGTGTATATGAATTGGTGGGCAAGTTTTTCCTCATTCGAATCGAGGGTCAAAGGACAGAGGGTGTCGCTCACTGTACAGATTGTAAAGCCCTCCGAGGCAAAATGTGTTTTGTGAATTTGGGCTATACAAATAAAATTTGATTTGATTTGAATTCATGGTGCTGGAATTTCTGATGGGGAACAAAAATGACTGAAGTCACATTTGCTTTGTGCCAAATCTAAATGACAATACACAGAAGTCCTGTAACGCAGTGCACCTGTATGACCTGCCCGGCTGTGAGTGAGAAAAGGTGTGGTTTACCTGAAGTGTGTCTGTACATGACAGAGGAGTGGGCGAGCTGCAGCAGGGACAGCAGGGTAATCCACAGCGCTGACACGGCGGCCATTAGAGCAAAAAAAAAAAAATGACAAGAAGAGCTTCTGTGGAAGAGATTCCAACACGTCTGGCCTGAGTCCTTAGTTTGTAGAGGATGAGCCTCTGCCCAGCAGGATGGCCTCCTTACTGTCAAAGCCTCTCAGGAGAAAAACACCACTTATTCCTCTGGAGTCCCAGAAACATGGAGGCACCAGTTTCCCTCTAACCGAAACGTCTGTGAGTAGAAACCGTCAGGCCACAAAGTGTTGTGCTGTTTTTTTTCTGATGTTTGTCACGTCACAAACCTGTTTGACAGCATACCGGCCGGAGGGAGGGACCATCACAAACCTGTCTGTCTGCCTGCCTACCTGCCTGTCTGTCTACTCACCCATTCTCTTTGCTTGTTTTTTCCACCTGTGACAGTGTGTGAGGGAGAGTGTGTATGAGGAAATTAATGTAAGTCTAGAATATCCCAACAAGTGTTGGAAACACGCAGCAGAGGCAGCCTGGAAGGATGCGGCGCAGCAGGGGGAGTGTTTCAGACAGAATATTAGCTGTTGGTACAACCCCACAGGGATTAGTGTCAAGTGTCTTAACCACTGATATGAAGTTTCCACCAAATCCAAATTCCCGACAACCACCCAGCCCACTCCATCCAAGGCTTTTTGTGCATCTCTGAGGAGATGTGTGCCCTTTTAAGCAACACTGCTCTAAGTGATGTGTTTTGGCGATGATGACAGGATCCAGTGTCTGAAGCATTATTAAGAGAATAACATCCCACAACTCTTGGAAGAGCTCAAGAGGCCGACGATCAGTGCCTGTGGATTTTTCTCTTTGCATCAACAAGCTTCTTCAAGTTGTAAGAGAGTAGGTGATCTTTCCGGGCATCCTATATCCTCACTAGTTAACAAAGGTGTGTTGAGCAGGTATGGTTTGAGGGCAGTCAGTTCAGGAGGAGACTATCCATATGCATCATTCATTTCACCTTGGTAAAGCTGTTAGTTTACTTTCACTATTTTCAATAGTGAAATGAATTATAAATTCAGCTTTAGCTTTGAGCAAATGATCTAATTTAAACCTCAGAGCCAGGAGGAGAGCTGAATCTAGCGTCTGTATTTCACTGTCTGGTTGCATGATTGTGTTTTGTGGGTGCCTTTTAAATGAGAAGCAAGTGAACAAACCATGTAGTTTACCATTTAGTAACAGTGTGCCCCCATTTGTAAAACACTGCCATACCAATCTGGCATATCCGAAGGGTTACTGTACGCTAGCTAGGCTTAGCATGCTAGTAAATGGAATGACCAGTCGAGCCAGAAGCTCGTCCAGTTGTACCACGGTAATTATGGGAAGAGCATCTTTGGGCGACTGGTCTTCACCTGGCTGGTGTACAGTAGATGTGGTGATCCTGTTTATTTCTCCCTTGTCGTGTTCTGCCAGCCTCTGCTTGGTGAACCATATCCTGGCTAAGTTTGGTGTGTATTGAGTCGGAGGATTCAGTCCTAGTCTTCAGGGTTTAATTCCACAGGAGGGTGTATTCTCCACGCAGTTGGAATTGAAGGGCTTTTCAGGTGGTTGCTGTCTGTGGTGCTAGATGCTGCTAAAAACCTACGCACTGCTCCTTTAAGCACTAATGGTGACAGTGCCAGTGCGGTGTCATCATTTGTATGGAGTATGTAAATGAGACCCCGATAACATAAGATGAAACATATCAACTGGAGCCTGACAACGATTGGCTCAGGCAGTAGAGCAGTCATGCACTGATCGGAAAGTCAGTGGTTCACTCAGCAGCACTGAGTGTCCTTGGCCAAGACACTGAGCCCAGAATTGCTCCTGAGGTGTGCGCATCTGAAATGTTATTGGATGGTAGCTACT
Source organism: Haemulon aurolineatum (assembly GCA_038406115.1). Lineage (NCBI taxonomy): Eukaryota > Metazoa > Chordata > Actinopteri > Lutjaniformes > Haemulidae > Haemulon > Haemulon aurolineatum. The sequence continues at coordinate 21,410,429 of JBCAUF010000057.1, read as the reverse complement.
GCTGTGACTGTTGAATGCGTGTCAATACTAACTTTGTCAGGAAGCACTCTGAGTGGTTGCTCAGACAAGTGAAGGGCCATATAAATGCAGTCTGTTTAGCATTACAATTACACCACACTCGCTCTGTGATACCTAAAAACAATAGTAGGTAGATAATCCAGACTAGTAGGTAAATGAATTTTACTGCATCAAACAATAAATGATGCAATAAATTCATGATAAACCTGCTTTATATGTCCACCTCTGTGCTGTGATTAGCAGTAGTCTCAACACAACACCAAAGAATCACGGACAGCTGCGGTGGAGCCTTACACAGGACACAACAGAGAGAAACGTTTGAGTAAATGTTTTAATGATGTATAAAAGTGATTTGACTTTTATTTTCAATATAAAACTCATCATGTGAATTGCAGGTTGTAAGGTAGATATAAATATGAATTCTTATTATGAGGAATAAAAGTGAAATCAACCTGCTGAACATTACAAATGGGAGATATAAAACTGGATATTCAGAAAAATATTGTGAGAGATTTCTCTTTTTTTTTCATTTTTCAAGTGAACTTGATAAACCCTTTTTCTTGGTGTACATCGTCCTCAATAACGTGTTCCTTGTACATGGAGAACAGTCAGAGGCGCTCGAAGGTACAGTATGAACTGGACTCATGTCTGTGGTGTTTCACTGTCTCATAACACGCATGCCCCCCGGACATGGGGGGGGGGGGGCACGGGGGACACACGGTAGATTCTTGCCCACCACAGATGCTGGATGATTCATGCCTGACTGCTGGAATCTGCCAGGGACGTCAGGCCGCTCGTACCTGTTGCTGCAACAGTGTTCTCTACTGGCTGCTTAGGGCTACTGCACAGCTGAGGCACATGTCTGATAAAGGGACAGACCGCAGACCAGAGGAGCTCCACTGTGATGTGTTGGACAATGTAACAGTATGACACACCTTCCCCTACGCAGACAGACAAAACCATCTGAACTCAAAGCTTCTTCTAGACCTTTCGACCTCCTCTCACTGTCTTCAACAGTCAATAAACACGGTCAGCATTAGTTGCCACCATGTGACCTCAATTAGACACTTCAGTCATGTGATCACCTGTGGCCCTATGTGATGAAAGGGAGTCCTCAGAAGCACCCCTGTGGAACTCTCTCACCTCGCTGGACTGTCAGAACATCTGACCAGAGTCTGCCAGTCACAGACCTTCAGCACCCTGATGACATCACCATGACGTCACATTTGACACACGCTCCATCAGTGAATTGGTAAGGGCCCCGCATCCACCGAGACGAGGTCAAAGGTCATCAAGTGGATCTCCCACATCTGATACCAGAGCAGGACCACCTGCTGCCACATGACTGAAGTTCCACACTCAGGTCACATCATGACAGCTGAGGTCTGAGGCCCTCCATCAGCTGATGAAGACCATGCCACGCAGCTGAAAGCTCCAGACGAAGCCAGTCAGCGAAGCTCGAGTTAGGATCATTTTGTTGTCAAGTCAAGAACGAACTTTCCCTTAATCCCCACGGCAGCGTCTTCGTGTTCACTGTTGCTCATTTGAAAAAACATTATTATACATTTCACCCCATTTTTAGACACTGATGATGCAGAAGGAAAAACGAAAAGAATTAAAAACAAGCAAACAAACAAAAAAAAACATTAGTACCAAAATTCAGTCCACCTATCACCAAAACAATAAACATCCAGAGAATATTCGTGTCACCCACCACAGAAACAAGATCAGCTGTCATGAACACTGCACTGCCAGTGGAAATTCATGTAACCTTACATAATCAAACTTGGAATTAGACCCCGCCTTATTCAGACAGTGAGGGGTGTAAAGAGCCGAGGGACCAGGAGTTTCCTTACTGAAGCGGTCTGCATCTGGATTACGTTCAATCAATCGGATCAGCTCGTTGAACGGACACCTATTCGTGGATGTTTTCAATATTGCGTCTCATTGGGGCACTGCAGGCAGAGACGGGGAGGTGGCAACAAAAGAGCAACACAGCAGCTGGAAACAGAGCCGCTGCTCCGTTTCCTCCCTTTACTGTTTCGACTGCTGCTGTGGGGCTCTGCTGCCCCCCGCAGGCAGCCGTGGGACATGACAGCACGCAGATATGAGATCTCGTCTTTTGGGCGTGCCACATATAATGAGCGAGTTGCAATGTGACGTGCGCTGTTCTGTGCATTTTTGCGCACTGAGGACACAGCGCTGGAAATGAATTGTTGGTGTGAGGACCGTCAGCTGCACGGTGGGTCTGTACCTGCAGGACACGGCGTCCCTTCTAACAGCAGTTTGGTCATTTCTACAACACTTGATGGTGTGATGATAGTTCTATTCGTGGGCACTAACTTTGCACAGCGGCGTCATTACTACTCCAGGTCAGCGGTACGCTGTTTCTGCCTCTCCCTTTAGATCCTCTCATTCAAATAAAAGACATTACACTGATTTAAAAATCGCTTTTGGCAAAAGTGCAAATGAAACCATTTGGAAAGAAAATGGTGCACCTTGTCTCTCCCTCTCTCTCTCGCTCTCTCTCTCACACAAACACACACACACACAGACACACACAGTCCTTTTTGGACAAGCTGTAGAGGGACGAGGCTTTGGTGTCCATAGTAACAGTACTTAGAGGAGGACACAGGGACAGCCGCCGCTCTTCTGTTTCCCCGTGTGATGAGCCGGAAGGGGGGGACTCTCCATCTCCTGAAACCGTCTGTGGGTGAAGAAGAGCAGGAAGAGGAAGAGAGGGATGAGTCACGTCGCTGTGTTGCTCCGTCCCAAAATAGCAGCTTTAAAAAAGACTTGAAACGTGTGAAGAGAGGACTGTGAGGACCTTAAATGCAGCGAAATAATGAAGGACCGTACCTGATAATCTGCACCAGCTCCAAGAAGACCTCGTCCACGTTGTAGCGATTCTTGGCCGAAGCCTCCATGTAGTGGATCCTGTTCTCTCTGGCGAAGGCCTGAGCGTCCTCCCTGGAGATCTGCACACGGAGCAAGAGATGTCCACTGTCACCTCTTCATTCTCATCCTGTCATCCTGTCATGAGTGGCCCGCCTGCTCACCACTGTACTCTGAGTCCACATGTGTGGGACTGTTTGATTGGTCCATTTTAAAAGCAGGGTGATTGGCACAGGGCGTACATTTTCATTTTGCATTCGGGTGTCTTGTATACATCTGACTAATGTCCTCTCTCTGACCAACAACATGTATGAAGTGGATGACAGTGTTACAGTGTGTGCGGGCCTCCACCTCCTCCAGGCAGACCACATAACAGAGCTATGAGGGAGACAGGGGAGACACAGCCTGATCTACATCACTGAGGCACACACCTCACCATACAGGCACATTACCAGGCTTGGGCGATAGGTTAAAAATTTCCAATCGGCGATTGACGATATATTCGGCAGTTATGTCACATGGGCTCCGCTTTTTAGGCTCCGCCAAAACGGCATTATTCTCTTGTTCCCAGTTGTTTATGAAGGCCACAAATTCATAGTTTTTATCCTTATCTCTTATTATAGTTACTGTGTGTGAGTTTTGTGAAGCAAATGTTTATTCTGCTTGAATAAATTTGCCTTCCCATTATTTTCTTATTTTTAGTATATTTTCAAGTTATAAAATTTTGAGTATGATGTTTCTGAGGTGGATAAATCATATTTCTTTTATTTAATTGTTTCCTGCATGCGATCATGTCAGAATGAACACGGACCGGACCGGACCGGACCGGACCGGACCCCCCTTCC
>JBCAUF010000057.1:21325540-21335859 GCA_038406115.1 Haemulon aurolineatum | reverse complement strand
TCCCGGTACCAAAAAGAAAATGTCCAGCTGAACTAAATGACTACAGACCAGTGGCCCTTACTTCACACATCATGAAAGCCCTGGAGCGGCTGATTCTACGTCTTCTGAGGTCAAAGACCTTCAGTGACTGGAGTCACAAAAACTGCCTCATAATAAACACCTCAAAGACAAAGGAAATGGTCATCAATTTCCGTAGATCCAAGCCCTCTCTTCAGCCTGTGAACACTTATGGAGTGGAGATCAAGGTGGTAACAAACTATAAATATCTTGGTGTACACCTGGATAGCAAGCTGGACTGGTCCCTTAACACAGATGCACTCTACAAAAAGCGCCTCTTTTTTTCTCAAGGAAGCTCAGACCTCTAAACATCTGCAGTAAGATGCTGCAGATGTTTTATCAGTCTATTGTGGCAAGTGTTTTATTTTATGCTGCAGTCTGCTGGGGAGGAAGTTTGGGAAAAAAGCAAGCAAGGAGGCTGGAAAAGCTTGTGAAAAAGGCTCTGTGATTGGAGTAAGGATGGACTCTCTGGAAGAAGTTGTGGAGAGGGACACAATGAGGACGGTGGAGGTCATCCTAAACAACATGGAGCATCCACTGCATAACACCTTGATGGACCAAAGAAATAATGGTGGTGGAAGGCTCCTCTCTCTTGTAGGACAGAGAGATACAGAAGATCTTTTATACCAACTGCCATCAGACTCTATACTTCTTATACAAATAGATGAGCCAACAAACACATGAATTTCTCCTTGGGGATAAATAAAGTATTCCGTATTCGTATTTGTGTTAGTATTATAGCCTACTCCTTTCTCCTGTCGTTTTTTGATTTGTACCTATGCTTTATTAAAAGAGAAGTCTTTTTTAAATTATTAATTTTATTTTTTATCTTTTTATTTCACTGAAGTAGAAAATATACAACAATATATAGAGAGATACATTGTCAGAAGTAGGCTCCTTCGAAGACAGAGCACAAAATGTAAGATGGCAAATGTAAAAATGTGCAATACATGAGTGTGTCTGTAGACATCACAATAAAAGATGCTTTAAAAGTAGCCTAATGTGTTGTTGTCTTCCCCCAGCGTTTAATTTCAGTTGCTACAATAGAATGTTACTGTTGCCTAGTACAGAATCAAAAATTTGCTCCTAGTAACTTTTTTATCACCGTATTTGTTTTTCCTCTTTTGTACCAGTGTTTCCTTTGTTTGAATCAGTAAATATAATCGGCTTTAAGAAACGGCAGTGATTTATCATTTTTTAAGAAGCTCCACACTTTGAAACAACAGTATGCTCACTGTAATAGTTCTGGTGAGTGAAAAGAGGATAATTTTACATGGAATATTTGAGCAAAAAAATAAATGATATTCATATTCAATTAATATTTCACTTTTTTGTTTTCTTGTCTATATTTGGGCGGCTGTGGCTCAGATGGTAGAGCAGTCGTCCACCAATCAGAAGGTTGGAGGTTCAATCCCTGGCCTCTGCAGTCTACATGTCAAAGTATCCTTGGGCAAGATACTGAACCTGCAGTTGCCCCTGGTGGCATAGCCATCAGTGTATGAATGAGATACTGATGAGCAGGTGGTACTTTGTATAGTAGCCTCAGCCACCAGTGTATGAAAGCAGTGAATGTGACATGAGTGTACAGCGCTTTGAGTGGTCGAAAAGACTAGAAAGGCGCTATATAAGTCAGTCCATTTACCAATTGCCAGAAAGGACCATAACCATTTGATTTTGAGGGTTCTGCTCATAAAGTCAAAAGCACTGGCCTATAGATCACCACATCCTTATAATATTTTACCATGGTTGCTTTCTTTAAATAACAATGCTTTTTTTCCCCAAATGTAATCAAAGACCACCTGTCTATCCATCCATTGTGTGCAAAGATTCAAAGTTTCATTTAATTTAGTATCCCTTGTTACTGTGCTGACCACAGTTTTTATGGAGGCACCACATGCTGCCACAGGATGGCAGTCATGTACAGCTTATAGTTCACACTTCAGGAACCTGTCCAACTCTTTTCAAAAACTGAGGGAAAAAAAAGTTGTCTCATTAGCCAATTCACCAACAGCTATTTGGTTTTCAAACAATCTCGGCTGTTCAGTATCTGGATTTTTGAATTGTGCTGGTTAATTTTTGTTCTTTGTTTTTTAAATTGTATTTTGTGGAGAGGTATCACCTGTGTTTGGAATAAGAACTATGAAACCTTATTTTTTTATAGTTATATCTCTGATTATTATAATCTAATAAATCCAGTCTAATTAGTCTACACTCTCATGAGAAAGGCAGCATATGGATAGACAGAAACTGTTCTTCAAATCAAACTTACAGGCCAGAATGACTTGATTGTTGGAACACACACCTTTAGAATTGGTGGCTATGACCACATTAACTGTTGCTCATGTGCCACAGTCCCAGATATTTATCATTATCTGCATTCTAGAACTAGTGATGATCATCTGACAAGTGACAAATCAAATGCCAAGAAATGTGAGAGAACAGAACATATGATCTTAACATCTTTGGTATACACCGAGGAAAAAAACCTTCAATAAAGTTCAGGCTGGTTGCATGCTGTTGATCATTTATCTGTTTTACTGATTGGCTGCCTATTTTGGATGCTCTACTGTGCACTGTGAGGAGTGTCAGGTATTGGTAAGAGCAGCTCTTATACAGTATACTCTGTTGGACAGATTACTATACCAGCTGGAAATCTTGCATAAACCTAATGTGAATCATATACATGGAGAGCAGGGGCCATTTATTTTCCTCTTGACTGACCTTAGAACTCATTAGTTAAAGGAAATAACCACAGCAAGGGCATGAAAATGGGATCTGTATCTGCTTATGTTATCCAGATATTAAACAGTCCAGTCTTAACTTTGTGTTTATACCTGGTGTATTTATTGTGTTCTCATTATCCAATGATCAGAGCTCTGTCCTCCAGAGCAAAAGCTGCACTGAATTATTAAAAAAAAAAAAATTAAATGTAAATTCAGTTTGTAAACACTGTCTATAACAAATTCATATTTTTTCTTATGAGGCATGTTTCTCTCAGCCTTGTCTCTTGTTCACTTTAATTTAAATAACCTACTCTATATTTGATGTCAGCTAAAGACAAATTTCTTAATTATTGTCATGTTGTGTACAGATGCCAGCATGTTGTGCAGACTCAATACACCTTCCTAAGATCCGAACACAATGTGGGCCAGACTACCTCCAGACAGATCTGATCCCATTCTGATCATGATGCATTCACACCTTACATCAACACGCGCTTTTCCTTATACAAATCACATTTTAACACTAAGTCTAAATGGGGTCATGGAGCTGTGTTCACATGGAACTCGACTATATCCTAACTGAGCCTTCTTGATGGCTTCAAGGTTTGGTCCAGTTTATGGCTCACATTAACAGAAGAACAGAATGATGATGTGCGACGAGACATGATCTGTGAGACACAGGCAGAACAGACTCCATCACATTCACTGGTGCTGACATACAATCTAGAAATTGAAAAAGCTCCATATTCATGTTAACAATGAGCTTTCATGCTCAAGAAATACAACCCCTAAGTTACTTAAAACTGCATTTATTTATCACAGTGCATGGACAGAAAGTATTATAGACAACAGTTAGAGCCATCTAAAATTACATCAATAATCATCTATCTCAGATCACAAGTGCAAATAGTTAATGTCAAAAATGTTTAAAGGTCAACACGAATACTCACAAATACTGACAACAAGGAGACTGGCACTGCTGTCATCGTCACCATCGTATTGCTCAACCTCGCCACCCTTCAGCCAAACCCTGCTCATTAAAATGTATGCTTAAGACTAAGTGTATTCATACGAGACAAAGTAACACTGTGAACAAATACTTTTACCATTAGGGTTATCATTTGAACATGAATGTAAAAATATGCAAATATAGTCATATATATTTTAAATTAGACTGTCCTGGTAACACTTTATAATCTTCTACACATTCCTCACACTTGCCTAAAAGCTCCATGGAACATTCACAGACTGATGAGGGTCTGAAGTGTTCCACAGAATCAGCAGAGCATCAGCTTGAGCAGATTTACAAATCAAAATGCTAATTCATTTATAAACTTTGTGCTGTTAAGTTTAAGACTTACTGTACTACGGCTTTGTGTCACCCTTAACCCTAAGTGTTTATAAACCATTCTGTTTGATGGACCTGTGCTTAAAGTTCAAGTTCAGCAACTTAGCTACAGTTTGAAATATGAAGTATCTGCTCTTGGAAAATCAAAAAATACTGTTTGAAAATACTCCCAAAAGCATAAATCTCAATAAGTGTGTGATGGACTCGTCGTCTTCCCTTTGTCATTGGAGGAACTACAGTTTGCATCACCACAGGGTGTCCTCTGTAATGTGGTCTCAGGGGTCAGCAACGGCTTGGCCCACCACGCTGAGACAAAGAACACCGCACACACAGAAACCTACTTGGAAATTGTATCACTGAGATGAGATTTATGCTTTATTTGAAGTGTTTTCACTCGACAGTACCAAACAGGGCTTATGGCATATCCCCTCCCCACATATTACTACTGTAACTAACTAAACTAACAGCTTGCAATAGTCCCAGAATGCAAATTAGAGTATCAAAGTGGTGAAAAAACAAAACAAACCCTAATGTTGCATTATTCTGAGTTTACTGTGGCAAGTTGGCTACCTTTGGACAGGAACTAAGGAGTACAGTAGCAATTTGCAGCTTGAAGAATGAGCAAGTCCATAACTTTTGTGTTACTGTCGGTGTGTATTTTTGATTTGGAGGGCCACCGTGTTTGTGTATGTGCCCAGAGCTTGATGTGAACTGAAAATGATCAGTTTCACTCTGTGCCTCATTCACTGACACAATGTCTCCCCCTGTCACAGATGAGCGCATTACATTTAAATCATAACCAAGTGAGACGTGAAGTGAGTTCAAGTAAAACATGTTTGCAGGAATAAATGTGGCAACTGATGTGAAGCTCTTGTTCAAGAGTAAAGTGAATGTGTTCAGAGGTTTTGTTTAATTAACGTTACCAATGGCTGATCTCATTTGAAAAAAAAACAAAATATTAGCACATTTAAGTGACATGCAGGCACTAAATAATCTATGACATTTTCATGGTCCATTTAAGATTCACATTTTTCTGGGCTACAACATTTCAAGCTGAAAAGTCATTCCTATTAAGAGCAACACAACAGTCAGAATCATAACAAGGAAGTTTCTAATGGACAGCATTAAATGACATGCAGGCTAGCATCTTTAGCTTTATTGTGCGTTCCATCATAGAGTCATCACTGACACAGAATTCTGCCTACCTTCTGAAAACAAGCACACAGGGCTGACCTGGAGTCAGGCGGCGGGACATGTTGGCGTATGAGTACGAAAAGAAGCTGAACGCAAGACTTTGTTCTAAGCCGTTACGAGAGGTTAATGTGGAGGTGGGATCTTCAACATCTTATTTACAATTATCTAAAGTTAAAGGACAGACCCACATTTTTAGCCTGGGTCCACGCCTCTGAATCTCGTTGTTGAACAGAAGGGTTGGCTGACATGATGGACGGTGTGTAATGACTTCATCCAGAGTACTGCTAGTCAAGTTAAATAGACAAGAATCCAGATGGGAAGGCTTCTGGAGTTTGGAGGTTTTTCCATTTATTTGAACATTAACCTGAACATTGTGTCAAACTCTCAGTTATTGCGACAGTACCCGCTGGCACCCGTTCTGAATGGTTTTCAAGGTTTATCTTTATGGCAACAAAAGTAAGAAGATAATCATTATTCTCATTTCTGACGACTGAGAAGAATTTTGGTCAGTCCTCAGTGTTCTAAACTTAACAGGCCCTGGATCCTGGAACAGAGGTTATTAGGGGTATTTGTGTGCGTTTCTGTATGGATTGTGCTTATCATGAGGTGGACTTGTGATTTTCCCTCCCTCCCTTCTGGATTAACTCAGGCTCGCGTAGTGTCAGTCAGGCTCCTTCAGGGTGGAGATTCATTTGAGCTGGGCCAACACGTCGTTGAAGATGTTGAGAAAGAGGTGGACGTGGTATTCCTTAAAAATCAGCGCTGGACGGAACCGGATCGATCGATCCCCACACCCTCCCAGGAGGATGCCTGTCGATGACAAACGCTGTGATTTAACTTCCACACAGTTCCATGACAATCACTGAACCTTCATGTGAAGTTTCCCTCAGTGCCAATCACATTTCAGACAGTCTGATGGTGTCAACTGTCCATTTCATGAACCTGAGGCACTTCCCAATTCCATATTCAAACAGGGACATTCTAAACATGATTCTTTATCCAGGATAAAACCATTCAGGAGGACAGGCAAGTATCCCAGCATGCATTTCAATGCAGTCAGTGCTGATGGCAGACAGTTACTGTGTAGAAGTTTGACTTTTTTCAGAGGAAAAAATCAGCAGCAGCCCTTCGAACAATGTCTTCATTGATCTTTCATCGTACAAATGTCAGAATTATTGTGCAATATTTGTAAATTTGACACTGCAAGTTTAAGTATCCTGTTTTCCTCTCTCCTATATCTCCACTTTTTAATGAAATTATTAACTGGTGTCCAGATTCCCTCATAGACACTCAAGGTATGTTACTCTCTCCATTTACAGGCACTGTGTTGTATTAGAGTTGATCCATTTTTGTTATATAACCCAATCACTAATTACATACAGGGGCAAAGTTTTCTTTCAGTTAAAAGCTATGATTCATTTTGTCTACAGAAGATAACATTCATCGTTTACAGCAAACAGTTTTTGTTGGCTCCACCCAGAATGCAAGATGAGAGCCAAAAACCAGCGCCCTTAAATGATGAGTGGTCATTTAGTGTTGATGTGAGTGATGAGTGATGAAGGCACATGGCTCTGTTCACACCATACAACAAGTGTTTTCATCAAATTGTCATTAAATGAATCAAATCAGGTTTCATCCCTTAATGTCTGCTGCTTCCACCCATCATGCCTCTGTGGACTCTTCCTCATTACTTAGCAAACAAACAGAGCCAGTGTGGTGTATGATTGTCTATTTCAGTGCCCGCCCACAGCCTGAACACTCACACAGTGAAAGGTGAAGCACTTCATACCTTTGTCTCTGGCCTTCAGCAGGATTTTGTTGCGCGTTGCATCATCACAGATATCGATGGCACAGAAGGTCCCCTGTCCACGAGCTCGGCTCAATATGCCGGGGTACTGAGCCTGTGTTCATTTTCACACACACACACACACACACTTAGGTCACTTTCACACCAAGTCAACTACAGCAAGCCTGTTTCTGACTGAGATCATTGAAAATCATGCACCAACTTGGATCCTTAATTTGCATATTAAAGGGATAGCTACCAGATCGATATTTTATGGATACTACTGCTCTTATCTTATTGGTGTGGTTTCCTCATTACTCAGTCCTTATGAGGACTACGTTTTTACGAATTCAATCTGAATCACTCCAATTTTCGGGGTCATCCTTTCTGAAGGGTGATAAACTGATACGAATACCAATACGAATTACTTTATTTATCCACAAGAGGAAATTCATTATTCATATATATTCATATTCAATTCATACTGTCTTTACATTGTGCAACCAACTATAACAAACAACCTAAAACAACTATAACTTATGACTTCAGACTGATGGTGACATCAGACAGCTGCAGTTACAGGCTGGAAAAGCTGAAAGCCTGTCATCATAGAATCAGCTCTGAGCAAACACTGAGACATTCAAGATGAGGCCAAGGAGTGCTATCCCATAATATGCACAGAGTAAATACAGTGCAGTAGATATGCTTTGTCACTTAAATTGATATTGGGAGCAAAAATGAAGTAATAAAAGTTGGGACCTAATACCAAACTGCACCTTTACATAATGCACACCTGCACATACCTGGAGAGCATAAAGGCCACTTAGCAAGGCTTTCCCAGAGCGGGTCACCTCCTCCAGAAGGTTTTCTCTGCGAATCACATTGAGAACCTCAGCCAGCAACAAGTTCTTTGATGGGTCACCCATCCAAGTGTTGAAGATCCGGTAGGGCTGAAAGATACACAAACAAACTCTCCTGTGAGTAAAAAAAAATCACCATCACAACATTTCATCATGACAGTCAAACACTCTCAACACATCTGAGCAAAGAAATGGTCACAAAGGGATTTGGGCATTTTAGGAGAAACTGTCTGGAACCAGACCTCGAGTGCTGGACAGACAGTCCAGTTCTGCCATAACATGATATAAGTTCCCCTCGATATGGACCATTATTATTTCCCCATCTGTGTACAGACATTAGAAAATCCCCCCCTGGTACCACTGTCACAAAAGTATATTTCTCCAAGCCAGTCAACAAACGATTACACATTGCTCTGTATAGACACTACTGACCAACACATGGAATGACTGAAATGATCTATTAAATGTTGAAGAATTTTGAAGATTTTTTACTCACTGACTGAATTTGCCCACTTTAACCCTCCTGGCTACATAAACACTAACACATTTACATCTACAAACTAACTCCAGGCAATAATTATGCAATGCAGAATTTAACTGCACAACAGCTGCTAGCATAGAAAACGAGGCGAGCAGTGTTAACTTATTCCACATCTGCGACCTTATTCACCCCCAGCCAGTCCTTGAGATCATCTGACCAGGGTCTCCTGTCAGTGCCTCGGACCCCACTAAAGGCAGAGGGGGACCGGGCCTTTGGGGAAGTGGCCCCTAAGCAGTGTAATGTGCTCCCCCTGGATCTGAGATCTGCTGGGTCTGGAAATAGCTTCAAAGGTCAGTTTAAGACGCACTTGTAGCCTTTGAGTGCTAGGTGGGATCCAGTGTACGCTGCTCTCTGAACAGTCTGCTTCAACTTCCTCTGGCCCTGCAGGTACCATGTGATTATGTGTTATTGTATTTTAATCATCTATGTATGATAACCCATGATCTATATGCACTGATCCCGCATTGCAAGGTCAGCGCACTGCCACACTGTATTCTTTGTGCATACATTTTTAAAGGTTTTTTTGCATATACTGTTGAGCACTCTGTACATGAACTATAAAGGGTGCATTAAAAATTACTTACTTACATACAATGTCTGTAATTCTTCATCTATGTTAAATTAGCCACTTTCTTCATATTACAGTATAGGAAGGACATGTCGTGACTGATAAGACCAAATCACAGTCTTCATTTCCACTCTGCAGAGCAACCAAAGAGTTCTCAACTTGACGTAGAGTCAGCCGAGTTACAAGTCTTCATTATAAGGTGCTGAAAAGGCCTGAGTGTGGTGGATGCTAGGTGTAAACATGGCAACAAGCAAAGCATTCGAAAGAATCGTATTAGTGGATGTCCTCATTTATTGTATTGACCTCTCTAGCACTACCCTTGGTAGAAGTTTCATGAGAGAAAAAGCACAAACCTTATCAGCCTGTAGCTCGTCCTTGTGGTAGTAGCCGCCCGTCAGGAGCTTCTTGCTGAAGGAGACGATGTCAGCAGGGTCGTCCATGCCCCAGTGCTCATGAGCCCAGAACTTTCCTGTGCTACCACCACCGGTCTGGACTTCATCCACGTGGAAAGCACAGCCATGCTGTGGAGATAAAGGGTTAGCAGAGCAGGAAATGAAGTCAGACAGTCTTCATAAGGAGGACTCAGGATCAGGCTGAAGTCATGATATGTCAATCATCTGGTCCACAGCGATGTAGAGTAGACCTCCACCAGGACCAGCCAGGCCTACCACTGCTGATGGACAGTGTATGCCAAGTGATACACACACACAAGTGGTTCACTAGAACACTTTAAAGTCTTCATGATTCAAAGCTGTGTGAGATGACCACTTTCCTACAGTACAGACAGCAATTAACAAACACTCTACAGGCTTGTGTTAAAAGAACACCAGCCTGTGTTCCTGGATCATTTTCACACATTCAACAGCAGAATGCACGGTTTTTAACGAGCCATATGCTCCAATGCTTGCCTACAGAGAGGCGACTAGCACTGCACCCGCCGACTTACAGTTAAGTCCTCCAATCAAGTTAATAAGCGTTCTCACTCACTGCAATCTGGAAAATGAACTGACATCTCATCTCAGACCGCCCCCCCCAGGGCAACACTTCATATGACCACCCTCTGCTCAGGAACACTGGACTCCAAAATGGAGAAGTGCTCATTTCAGCAGTGTTAGGGAGGAATTTGTGGTGATGCCGGAGAAGAAGAAAAGTACCAGAGTCCTGTATGTCTTATGCTGAAGGAGTTTATTTGGACTTGATCAAGGAGAACAGAAGAGTCGTCAACACAACATAAGTGCGTGA
>JBCAUF010000057.1:21211638-21234931 GCA_038406115.1 Haemulon aurolineatum | reverse complement strand
GTGTTTTAATGGATGCAAGTGTCATGACAATGATAGTTGGATTTATGCAAACAATTAAATGACCATACATTGTTAAAACTAACAAACACACACAAGACATATACAGACATACAAACATATTGGTTAGCACGACTAAGTGTGTTTAAATAGCTTTACAAATACAATCAGTGTGTCACAGAGGGCTTGGATGATTTAAATATTTCACTGTACAAGACAAGTAACTAATGCTTTGGTACACTGTCAGTTACTGTAACAGATTCAGTCAGTTTGTGAGTATGTAAATTCTATAAACTTGTTTCCACACATGTACAACAATTAAAAGAGGAGAGACAAACTTCTGATGACGTAGTGTCTTTAAGAGCTTTGAATATTAGCACAAAATGGCAATTAAGTACATGGGACAAACATTTTTTGTTTGTAGAAAAAAAATGGACTAAACAAGGAATTTAAAAAAAAGGCTGGAGGCAACACAACTGACATTTTTTAATGTTATGTACTTGTTGTTTACTCCATTTACGGCCAGTAACAGTGTCAGCAATCATCAGGTCTCCGCACCTGCTTTCAAGTCTCGCCATATGCTGTATAGTTTGCAAGTTTCGCTCATTTTCTGGGCCTCCAGATATCTACGCATGCATCCCCTGAGGCCACAGCAAGGACTCCAGCCTGCACACTCAGCTGAAAGTTGAAGACAGAGACAAGGAGTATTATTAGTGGCAGAGTGATGACACAGAAAGAAAAAACACTTCAGGAATGAGAATGAGCAGATAAGTAGAAAACAAGTGATACTGACTTTGTACTTCAGCTCACTCTTTAAATATTTCTGTTATTATTCTGCAAAACATCTCTTTAGTTACATGTCACGGTAAATAAATAATTAATCTTTATATAATTCAGGTTATAACATCATCTTCAAAAGGTAGGTGAACAGTTTGAGATTATATGCGACAGAAAGGACTAACCCCATTGACTCCAGCTTGGTGATGCAGTGTGCATAATGTCCTTGGAGGTGCAGAGGGTATATGTACCTGCAGGACAGAAAAGAAATTACAACTTCAAACGCTGGATGAGTGGAGTTAGCCAAAGATGCAAAGAAACAAAGAATTTAGCCTCATCCTACCTTGACAGTGCGATCGGATGAACAAGTGTAGAGGCTTCCAGTGGACCTGTGGATGCCAGTGACCAAAGCTGTGTGCCCCACATCAAACTGGGACAGGGGTTTTATGATACCAGACTGCATGGAAAAGGAGTGGAGCATCCCACTGTTGTCCCCTGCCCATACTTCATTGCCACTGTAGCTCATAGACAGCAGATAAGAGCTCAGCTAGAAATGGAGGGTTCAGTTGGAGTTAGTCTTGGCATACAGGTGTATCTGGAGCATATACACACACAAATGCACACTTAAGAGACTGCACGTGTGTCTGTGTGTTTGCATTTACTGTACCCTGAGTCTCTTCAGGCCCTTGCCCGCCCTGCGGTCATAGACAGCCACAGTACAGTCTTTGCTCCCAGAGATGATGTACTTGTCATCTGCAGCTAGGCACATTACAGCGTTACCATGGAGACGGAGGCTTTTCACCAGGGGCTCAGCAGCTTTGGGAAAAAAAGGACATAATCAACGTCAGAATAAGGGTCATTTCTCAGAAAAAGAAGTGTGTTTAAGTGTATAAGGGTTATGTCGATTCTCTGCTCTATCATCACATTATATAAAATGAATGACCTTTATATTATGCATCAAAATGAAATTCAAGTCATATGCTCACCTCTGGGGTCATACATGTGAACCCTCTTGTCAAATGTACCGGCCAGCAATACATCTGTCTGACAGGACAGGCAGAGGACAACAGCCCCGGTCCTGATCAGGCCCCTCTCTGCTCCACCTGCCTGTAGGTCCCACAGCCTCACTGTGCTGTCGAAGCCCCCTGAAGCCAGCAGAGGTCCCTGAGATGCGAGGCACCAGACCCAGCCCCGATGGGTGCTGAAGTCGTTCTGCCCTCCCAACGTGTGCAGCAGCGTGCCCCCAGAGCCCGTCTGAAGATCCCACAGTTTAACATTCCAGTCTCTGGAACCTGTGGCACAAACTGTCCCCTCACCCCCCACGAGGAGGACAGAGTTGACCTGGGCAATGTGGCCTGAAGTCAGGGTGACACACTCCAATGCTGGGGGTGGACTAGGACTTCTTGGGGATTGACGTGGCTCTGTCTGTCTTCCATTGCCCAGATTCCTGGGGTCTGCCGGACCCTCAGGGTGATTATGAGCACCATCTTGTCCCTCGTCAGCATTCAACACCATCCTGTGGTCCCTTTCCTCTTCCATTAGTGCTGCTGCATCATCCTCCAATCTCTCCTCCAACGCTTCTCTCAATCTTGCAAGTTGATCCCCACCTGCGATGGGCTGCATTTCACCATCCTCACCTTCCATTGCCACTTCCAGCCCTTCATCAACACCGTATGCAACCTCCTGCGCAACCACTCCCACCCCTTCTGCCTCATCCTCTCTACCATCTTCCTGTCCCTCTGCGGCTGGTTCCTCATCATTCTCTGCCCTTTCCTGCTGCCTCACTTGTCCCCTTTCCTCCTGATTCTCTTGTGTCTGTCTGGCCACAAGGTGACCTTGGCCTGTCCAGCAGGTTATCAGCTGCTCCATCTCCAGGCAGGCAGAGGGCCAGTCAAAGTCCTCCTTTGGCCCCACTGGGAAGACAGCTCGGGATCCTAATAGTCTGCGTGCCCGGAGCTGCCAAGCGGTGCTGTCTTTGCCCACATTACCCAACACATGACAGACCTAAAGAGAAGGAAAATCAGCTTTGGAAAAAAATGCTTTATAATGAAGGAAATAAAGGAAAAAACCATTTGTTTACAAGAATTTATGTGATTACTTTATTCTTGCCTTTGTATTGTAAATGTCAAATAGAAACACTTTAACGACAAACTTGAATGAGGATCAATTCTGGGATGTCAATTTTGGACGTATACAGTGTAACTGGGAAATGTTTAACATGGTGATTGATTTTGTGATGGCATCTTCAAAGGAATATGATGGACATGATGGGCCAAGTGATCTTTAAAACTAACCTTTGGCAGCACAGTGATGACACACTGAGCAGGAAGGTGCGAGGCAATGTGGGTTACCATCTCCCATGGTAATGACAGCAAGCCACTTTCCTCAGCAGAAGGTGAGGGGCTGACGTCTGCTGAGGTGGGCTGACCAGCAGGCAGTAGACTGGAGGAAAAATGAGGACCAGTGTGACTCTTTTATTGATCTCACACCCCTTGTGCGACATGATATGCCTGGTAACTGAAGGTGAAGGACAGTCTTACCCCTGCACGTCAGAGCTGGAAGCATCACTGCTCGGAGATGGTCCATCCTGGTCACCGTGTGTCCCTGCCTCTTTAGACATCACCTTTTCTCCTCTCAGTACCAGAACACTGACTCATGAACTGTAAGCTAACATTACTTCAAACTTCTCCTATTTAGTCTTGTTGGCTGTGTATGTGTCAGTGCATAAAACAGTTAAGTTAGCTCATCAGGGCTTAGCTTCGCGTCACCTGCAGTACACTGACGTAACGTAACTAAAGATGTAAGACAGCAGGTTAGCGTTAGCTTCGAGTACCGCTAACTAACGCTAACTGCTGACTTACTGTTATTGTAAACGACCTCTCTGACAATGCTGACCGCTGGCTCTCTGACAAGTCGTCGCCCGAGTCGGTTTGCTAAAATGGTGGATACTGTCGCTACTGTCATCAAATTACGAGTAAAATATCATGTAATGCAGAGACATATCAACTGTCACTTGTCAGCTGTTATCAAGTCGAACTTAAACCATCAACACTTCCGGTATAGGAAGATGACGTCATCAAACTAGGCCGGTCTATCCAATCGCACGTCGGCCTCGCGCCATATTGGACCGGGCAAGACAGGTCCAAATAATAATGTAAACAAATACAGGTAACCAGGGGAGCTGGTGTTTTCTGGATAAAAAGCAGTATCACCTTACATTTCCCTACTAATTTCAATCATTTTGTATTATGTTCATGGCAGCAACCAGCAACCCTTTCGTCCAATCTCCATCAATGCTTGAACTATGTCAATTTATGTATGTAACCACTGGTGCTGTGTAACCAAGTGTCTGTCAAATCTATCCAGAGGACAGTCAGAAACATAAAATACATAGCCAACTACATACCACTTCTAATATCTATTTATAGCCATTATCACAGTTATATCAACTCTTTATCTTGTGTTATATTCATCTCTGTAGAGTTTGCTTGGTGTGGGTGAGAGCGGATGGGGATGGTCGTAAAGGATTGGTTGCAACAGCACCGCATTCCCCAGGAAGGGATGACCCATGAGTCAGTGATCAGTTCATGTACTGTATGTCCACTTCCCTCCTGGCCTTGCTTGTGAACTTTCAGCCATGTGAAGAAATATGCTACAGCCAAAAGTGTACATTTTGATTAGAAATGATACTGTCAAAGCACTGTAATGACACACATGCCAAAATAGTAAGAAAAACTGGCAATCTAGATCAGATGAGGTGAGGCAGTAGAAAGGCAGAGAAGCCAGCTGTAGCAATAATCGTACTTAAAAAAGAAAGAAAGAAAGATTTTTGATTGTGATTTAAGTACTAGAATAATGCAATTATATTTTCTTGGTAAACAAGTAAGTACTCACAGCTGAAGTCAAAGTCTTTATTGAATGTTTTGATAATCCAACGAAAAGAGCATTGCAGTGTTTTAACTTGGTTAAGATGAATGCACCTTACAGATTCTCAGAGCCGGTTTGTGGTAGGCCCCTATCAGTCTCTTTATTATTATTATTTTATTATTATTTCTCTGAAAAATGAGGAACTTGTAGTATTTGATTTGCGAAGCTCAGGCAGACAGATGACACATTTCTGACCTGTAAGAAGTTTACAGTTTTATTCTTGTTTAGCTGTCAAATGTTTCCCGCCATCATGTTGTTTATGTCTGTAATGCATTTTATCATCTTGTCAGTTATCAGATCATTGGGAAAGAGATTGGTAGAGACAGTAAGGTCAGTCACCTTTGGTCATTTTGAGTGAGTTTGATTATTTAAGCATTTAACTTTTATTTCATATTTTACAATATATCATTCTGTCCAGAATCATTCATAAAGAGAAATTTGTACATAAGTGATACTTTGTATTATTACATCTGTCGATATTTCCATTGCACTGAATATGTCATTGACCAATAGTGATTGCAAATGGTTCGGGATTTTGATTTATTAAGATGCAGAACAATTAAATTACATCTGTGCTTGTTGAAGCCTAAAGTGTACAAAGCACCCAACACAAGCTCAAGTCACACAGAAGAGGTAGCTAAGGGATAGTGGCCTGAATGTGCTGAGCCCTGGAGCAGATGTGAAAAGACTGCTGCCTGTTACTGAGTAAAATGCTATGAAATATTTAACGAGATAATGGGCAGTTTTCAAAACATTTTCTATTTTTGAAATAACCAATTTAAAGAGACAGTTTCTAGAGAGACAAGAGACAATAGAGACAATGAAATGTGTGGGCCTTGATTTCATTTTTTTTTGTTGCCAGTAGTTGCCTCAGCGTGAACTGCAAAAGTTTCTGCCACTAATAAGGGGAAGATTATAGTAGCATCTGCATGCACCTGGAAAAACACAACAACAAGATGTGCATTAAAACCTCTGAGAATAACAGGGGCGAACTATCCCTCTTCACTTGATTTTGATTGATTGAGATGAGGTTGATCTATGGTGAATGAACAGGGTTTGGCACAAATAGTCTCAATTACATAACTGGAACTACCTTAACAGGTTTCGCTTCTCCTGTGATCTTGCCCCAGGACACAGCCTCATCAGGTCTGGCCCCTGAGTCACAGCCATCAAACTCCTGAGCCGTGTTCACATACACCGCATAGTCAGCTCCATTTCTCTGAGGGTAGGCAAAGCAGCATTTCAAGCGACCAAGGAGACCATTTGTGCATGTGCGTCTCCAACTCAAATATGCTAAATACTTACCCATGCATTCGCATTACATATGTGGTGTTTGGCTACACCTCCTCCCAGGATGATCATCCCTGTGCTTTTGGCAGCCACAACGAGGTTGTTCAACTTTGAAATATCTGAAATCAAATGTGTTGTGTCATGCACAAGTCAACACCACAGAAACAAATTGAGTAAAATGGAAAACTAAAATGACTCTTTCACCTTCGGTTATGTCCAATATCAAGCCAGGGTTGTCAGCTGAGAAGAGGTACAGCATGTCTCCTATACCGCCATCTGTCAGGGCAGGGCTGAACACCGGGATGTTGTTCTGAAACAGACACACTCATTGGACGGATGTTGGTAAAACTGCAAAAAAAAAACTGCATCACATAAATTACTACTTTTATACTGAAGTGATCATCACAGGTTCCCATACAACCGGTTAAGTAAAAATGTCTTCTGACTATATGAACAGATTTCAGATGACTTGCCTGACATGATATGACAAGCTACATCTTCATTCAAGTGAATGGAAAGGTGTGTCCAAACTTTTGACTGGTGCTGTATAAGAGGACTCACTTTGTAGGCCCAGTAGCAAACAGATTCAGGGTTGTTGATCTCCTTGCCCAGTCGATGGATCATCTTAGATGGAGTCCAGCGAGCGCCCTGAGGGAAAAACATCACAGAAAAATAAAACTACAGTGTGAGCTGGCAAAATAGAGAGTCCAGTACATCTCAGTCGCCACAATGAATAGAATAGGATTAGAAATTCCTCCGTCACAATGTATGTGAATAGATTAAATTAATTCATTCAACAATTTGGCAACAATTTAGTACATTGACCATACACCATCCAACCATATACTAGGTTTCAACCTACTCTTGTTAGTCATTTGTTTCAACACTCAACATGACACATTTTAGGAAAACAGGTGTATAGATGTTAGGAGTCCACACACCTGAGTGTTCTGTTCCAGCAACATCTGCTTCAAGATTGGATTCATCCAATTGTCAAATATAGCATAGTTTTCATCAGGCATCAGAAGGTTCCCAATCCTGCACCCAAAGTGACACACAAGAGTACTGAATGTTCCTCAAAACAATGTGTCAAAAGGAACTTATTAAAGGACTAATCTGTGTGATCTGCCAGCATCTGGTAGTGAGGTTGCAGATTGCAACCAACTCGCCAGCTTCCTTCATAAACTATGTTGGCAGTGGAAAATATGAATGTCCCCCTTTAGAGCCAGTGTTTGGTTTAGCTGTTCTGGGCATAGATGCATTAATAGAACCACATATGGTGGCTTGGTTGTCAGGATGGCTTCCAATCTTCTCC
Organism: Haemulon aurolineatum; assembly: GCA_038406115.1. NCBI lineage: Eukaryota > Metazoa > Chordata > Actinopteri > Lutjaniformes > Haemulidae > Haemulon > Haemulon aurolineatum. The sequence continues at coordinate 21,227,625 of JBCAUF010000057.1, read as the reverse complement.
TATGATTACTCATGGTATTCACTGAAAAATACCCCTATGGCCCACAAAAGATTTTCCCCATAATATCTGTGGGTCAAGCAAGAAGCTCACAAGAGGGGACAGCAAGAAAAACATTACTGTGCATATTTAGTGACCCCCATGAATGGAGGTAAACCCAGAAGCTAGAAAACCTTTGGCATATGCGCCAGATTAAAAACTCTCATTGGACTGAATAGGCACCATGTTTGTGTCCAGTATCTAGTTCTATTAATACATCTATGCATCTCGGCTACTGAAGAAACATGATGGGGCAACATTGTAGACTCCTTAGTCGAGGACCTGCTTCATCTGTGGATATAAAGGCTCATTCTAAGATTGCAAAAAAACAATCATTCTTGGTTTGGGATGACTAAACACTCACTTTTTTGTAACTTCCTCTGAGTAAAATTGTTTGGAGACAATTAAGAATAGACTGTGTTAATTTAGTCTCCCATTAGCAGAAGAGCTAAGCTAACCTCATGAGCTTGGAGAGCTTTGTTTTCTCTCCTCAATAACTTGAATTCAATAGTGTGCGAATGAAGACCAAAATGCCAGGGATAAGTAAACAGAGAAATCTTCAGGATTATATCTTTTAAATCACTCTCTGCATCTAGTCAAATCGACAAGGTGTCATATTCTTGAAATCTGACATGCTCTCTGACCTGTCGAGGCCTTTTTCAAACAGTTCTTTGCCAGGCAGATTAAAGTCTCCCATGTAAACCGAGCCCAGACACTTGATCAGATCTTCCTCTATACCTCCGGCTGTTGTCACTAAGACATCCACCTACACAGAGAAGGAAAGGAAGGAAGGAAGGTTTCCTGTGAGTTTCTATAATTACAGTTTTCAGTCAACATTGCACTTAAGTATTTAAGGAGGGTCATACCATTTTGTGTTCTGCAAGGTAGCGGATACTCTCCCTGACTCCACTGCTGATGAGGTTTGAGGTGTAACCGAGGAGGATAGTGCAGCTGGTCTGGCAGGGGCTGGTTGAATGCTCATCCTCAACACTTCCATTCACCATTTTCACCGGTTGCTGACGCCTCTCGATCTGTTGATGTGGAGTGGATTATAAAGACTGAGGTAAACTGGACACTAATAAAACCATGGTCATGCCCAAACAATTTACCAGATATAACAAACCAACCAAGTTTTTAAAGACTTAATTCAGACTATGAATTCTAATCATACATCTAACTCTACGTATATGCACTGCTACCATCATTAAAACACAAAGGTGTGTTTAGACCCTATGGTGCATTTTGCATCAAAGGTTAAAATATTTTTTTCAAGTCTTTAAACATTTTAACATTCTCATTGCAGGTGAAGCGCCCATCTCACCATACTGTTGATCTGCTTGACAGCCAGGCCAAAGTTGGTAGCCTGGAAGCCTGTGTTGAGGTAGGACTGCAGCAGAGCTCGGTGGTCCACTCCCTGGTTGAAGTCATAGCCCTGGACCTTTGGTGTATCCTCCGGTATGGGGACAGTCTTCCTGTAGATATACTTAACTTTGTAGGTTTGGTACTGGTCTGCCATGTTGTCTGAAAAGAAATTGCCCTCATTATCATAAAGTGGAGACAAGCCACAGCAGCCCTAATTTTATGATTTAACTCCAATAACTTCTATTCTATTGCCTTTTTGTTTTTATTTTGTATACTTTTGATGATATATTTTCTGTAGGTTTCTGTGTGTATCTGTCTTTTTCTGTCTTTGAGCCACTGTAACTCTGAGTTCCCCTCTGTGTGATCAATACAGGATTCTCTTATCTCTTACATGCCAGTAGGTTTGAGGTTTAAAACGTGAAGCTGACTCTTTGCAATGGTGAAATGAATCGGAACTGAACTGCTTAGGGGTGCACATGTCATGAAAGCTGTTTTGCATCAAAACGAATACATGCAATATGGATTGGAACAAGGATATATGCAGTATAAAGGATATGAGCAAACAGGTTTTCACTAGTAAGCACAGTAATCACCATTTATCTATGTATATGTTATAGGTCAAGCCACATTAAGACATCCCATCAATTCTAAGCTATTATAAGCGATTATGAGCTACAATAGCTTTACAGTGGGTCCATGCAAAAAGGTGACATGACATTCAGAAATATTTTTCTACACTTATCTGGTTTCTTTCGAGCTGGGCAAATAGATTGCAATGTTACCTGTTTGCTGACAGATGATGTCTTCGAGATGTTGGTCTGTCCTTTAGAAGTGACCAGGCACTTCTCACAGTTGGGAGACCTGCTCAGTGCTAACCTTTATTTCCACAGGAGGTGGGCGGGATTGAAGCAGCTCATAATGCTCGTAGTTATTAGGCAAGGTAGTCCTACCTGCTTCACAAGATAAGTTCATTAATCGTCTTCAACCTACAAGCTAGAAGTCGATTGATTTTTTATTTAATTTGGATATTTAACATGATTCTGTTCATAGCCAGAGAAATATTTGTAAATAATTAATATTTTGGAGATTTTCTCATCATAAGTAAGTTTATATTTCCATTTTATTAAGAATTCTATGGACCAACAGTGATCAAGAATTCCTGCTTTTTGATTGATCAATGTACAGAACAATTAAGTTACTTTGGAGTGATAAACGCTTTTCTTTGGGTCATTTTTGATTATCATACACATTCTTGTCTTTCTAGTTTTCAGACACACCGCCAGCATGACCTGTCCATTCCTTTACTGGACTGTCTGCATGCAAAGAAAATGGACAACTGGTTGAGGCAGCTCATAGTGCCCGTAGTTATTAGGCTAACTAGGTAGTCCTACCTGCTTCACAAGAAAAGTTCATTAATCATCTTCAACCTCCAATTTAAAAGCCTGTGAAGTGCTAGGATTTCAATGAAAAGCTGATTTTTTATTCATGAGCAATTTTCAAAACATTTTCTATTTGTCAAATAACCAATTTAAGGAAAGAATAGAGACAATGATTTTTTTTTTATTATTTGGATATTTAACATGATTCTGTTCATAGCCAGATAATTTTTTGTAAATAATTAATATTTTGTAGTAAGAAATATTCTATAGTATTAAATTTTCTCACCATAAGTAAGTTTATAGTTCCATTGCATTGAGCATTTCGTGGACCAACAGCGACAAAGAATGCTTCCTGCTTTTAATTGATCAATGTACAGAACAATTAACTTACTTTGGAGTGATACATTATGTTCTTTGAGTCCATACCTTTACTGAACTGTCCACATTCAAAGGGAATGGAAAACTTGTTGAGGCAGCTCATAATGCTTATATTCAGTTGGGTAGGTAGTCCTATCTGCTTCATAAGCTGTCAAAGCACACTGTTAAGTTAGGCCGGTAGTGCTAGGATTTCAATGAAAAGAAACACCTTAAAGTAAAACTGATTTTTATTCATGAGCACTTTTCAAAACATTTCCTATTCTTTACAATAGATTATTCTGTTCATAGCCATTAAGATAAATTTGTACATAACTAATATTTTGCATCATTAAGTTTGCCAACATCGATTTTTCCCTTTCATTGTGTATTTCATGGACCACCAGTGATTGCATAAGGTTCCCAATTTTGATTAATTTACTGCATAATTGAGTTAAAACTGTGCTTGTTAGTTGTTTAAAATTAAGTCAGAAGTGTACAAACCACTGAACCTGAGACCTGGAGCAGATGTGAAAAGATTGCGAGTCCACTTCTCCATTATCTTGATTTTAATTGATTGAGATGTGGATGATCCATGATGAATTGATAAGGTTCAGCGTACATCAACTCAATGACAGAAGTTTTTCCAGAAGTATTATATCCAAATAGTTAACGTTGTACATTTGCTTGTTTTTCTGTTTTTTCAAACCACCTTTCAACCATCATGGTAACCCCCTTGAGCTAGTAGTCTGTAAATGGACTAAATTACCTGTCTAGGTCACAGATAGTGGCCATAAACATCCTTTAGAGATGCACCAACAAAGAACTAATGATCTGTTCCAGCCAAGTGTCTACGAGCACCACTGAGATTATAAAAACTTGTGTGCGTTTTAGACATTACCTGTAAAGTTTGTGACAGAGCTCTTAGTGATGTTCTTGCATCCCTTGGCTGTGTCTGTCGATGCAACTTTCAAAGGCCTTCAACATGTCAATCTGCTATTTTTATTCACTTCAGTTGGATCAGGAGGTACTAAGCTCAATTCATTCTTTCCTCTTCATTTTCAAACGTGTAGTAACCAACAGCCCCAACAGATGCTGACATCAACTGAGGAGTTGCCTGCCACCAGAAAAGTGTTAACAGCTTCTCTTTTATGTTCTGACAGTTGTTTTTTTATGTTACTGTACTGAATTACCTGTAATGTGTGGTTAACAGTCTTCCTAACTTATTAACATTTGAGAAGTCAATATGCTAACTTCTAGTTCAACCCCACAACATGAGAAACCTCTATGAAGAAACATTTCCGAACAAAGACAAAGAAGTCAGTTTTGATATTGGAAGTGAGAGTTACTCAGCTCTTAATTGAAAATGAGCTTTCATTGCTACCAATTACTTTACACAGCATTTTCAGTCTCAACTCTGCATGGAGTTTCATCCAAATGTCCAAATGTGGGTGGTACCATGCAACAAGTTTCAGTCATTACCAGTCTGACCAAATTAAAGAAACCAAGTCAAGGTAAACACACAGGAAAACAGATTTATCAGACAACTCAAAGATTAATAGAAAAAAAATTTATTTTCCCCTATTCACAAAAAATTAAATAAAAAGGGATACATCAGATAACATCCCACCTGCACCACAGTTGAGCAAAAAAGGTACTACATCAAATTAAATTGCCAGCCTTGATATCAGATTGAAACAAAGTTATGAATTAGTTTTCCACATTCTTCCCTAAGGTATGCACCGAGCACGACTCCTTCAGTCCAACCACAACATCAAATTTGATATAATCAAATGGTCCGCTATAAAACAACGAAAACAAATTATTCTTTAAATAAAAAGAATAAAAAAGGAAAAAAAAACTTTTAAAGTCCAAAACAATTTGTGCACTGAGCACAAAAAATAAAAAAACAAAACAAATGAAAATCAAAATAAATAAATAAAACAAAACTGTCACATGAGCATCAAAATAAAAAATTAAAAAAAACAACCTGTGGACAACTTGCATTTAAATTTACTTCTGTATATCGCTTAGTGTATCACAACATAGTGAGGAGTGGTACAGCCTCAACTCTTTTTCACCAATTCTTGTGGCACAGGAGCTCCATCCCTCTCAAACACTCTTGTATGTAATCAATGCTCTGCCAGTTGCTGCTCAATGAACATCTGTCCAGCCTGTGATCAGTCAGTGGCCACTTCATATTGCAATGCTTGCACACATCTGTAAAACTAAAACTGTGACAAAAAGAGAACTCCATGTCACACTAGTTGAGGGAGAGAAAAAAATAATAATCACATCTGTTGATGTGAGCTGATATTCAGGAAAATGTCAGAATCAGGAAGGAATACATTTTGGAGACTTTCCCCCATAAGTGACAGTCTTCATCTTAGGACATTTGAGCATCCTGATGATCAGATTATTAGGTGGCAGGCAAATGTTGATATTCCTAGTGGCCACATCAACTCAGGCATTATTCGTACTATGCCCCGGACATACCTCTATTGTAGGGTTGGTGCAAAGTTACATCTAAGCAGTACTCGCGTACACACCTTTATAGTAAAACACCAACAGGCAAACAGCCATACACACTTCCATTACAAGTGTCCACTATGGACAATGACTAAAAGATTAAGCTGGATAAAGACCACCACTCTCTCACGTAAGCTAACCAGTGTCGGGGGAGAACTATTAGGACTCAGAGTCAGTGTATTCCCAGGCATATCCTACACAGTATTGACGGGTGAATATATGGCAACAACAATCACTAGTTTGATCAGAAGCTGGAGAAGTACCTTATTAGTCCAGCAGCGAGTTGCATTGCCATTGACAAAGCTCTTATAAGGTAGATCCCTCCAAACGGACCTATTACAAAATTACTAAAAAAAAAAAAAAAAATAGGAGCAAGACTTATTGAAAAGCATGCAATGTTCATGACAAGGAGAAGCCTTGATGGCTCAAGCAGCCATCATTTAACAAAAAGCTTTGATGAAAACGACACAACTCAAAACACAGATATGGATTGACAGGTGCACTGGGACATGGATCCAAAATACTGTAATTAAGATGTCTCCCTCCTCTTAAATTCTATTCAATCCATTTTAGGAGCTACATTATAAAACTATGTTAAGAGGCCTCAAGTCTTACCCTAGTCATTTTACCATTGCTTTACATTATCATCTTTATGCTTACTTAAGCAAGCCATTAACAGTCCTAAAATCACTTATCAAAAAACTATATCGCAAGATCAGTATATTATTACTGTACGTCTTACATTTGAAATTCTAAATTTCTTACAAAAAAAGAAAAAAGTGCATTTATATCAGTAAGAACCAATTCATTCTTGGTGATGTCTTATCGCTTTCGTTAAGTCCGTTTTGTAAATACTATAAAAACGAAGCAGCAGCAGCAAAAAGGATTCTCAACTTGCCTACAGTATTTGAACTCTTGTTGCAGTGAGTGATTCTCCAAAACAATCAGACGTAGAGCCGATTCCTGTATTCATCTAACTATAGTTGGTCTTCAAACACACAAACGCGCGCACACAGAACCTCCATTTAACTATGGGGACACGACTAGACATGTGAATGAATGGGAGGACAAAAGAACCAAGCATTGACAGCCTCGAATTATGGCAGCCTCCCCATACTGACAGATCATGTAATAAATCATGTGAGCAACAAGACAGACATTCACTCAAACATGCGTCACTTAAGAGGTGATCATATGCCATGCAATAACTTGGTACTGCGGTGGTAAAACCTTACAGGACAGACCTACTGCATCTTTTTTTTTTCGTTGTTGGCCTCAGACGAGGGGGGGAAAAAAAGAAACCTATGACTCGAGAGGAATTCAGCAACCACGGGAAGAGGAAGGAAATTAAATGCTGCTAAATGTACATGTGAAAAGAGAATAAGACCCATGTATATGCACACCAAATGGTTTTTGCAATTTTGCCGTAAAAGGTGCAAAAAAAAAAAAAAAAAAAACTGTGCACATTTCCTGCAGTTACATAGTAAAAGCGTCTGTTTTTATTGTTTAGCCTCTGGCACGAGCCTGTTTAAACACATGTGCGAGTCATTCTACAGACTACGTGCATTGTGGTATTTGGGACTGTGGCACCCGATGCTGGTTCAGATAATTCCTTTTTATGTACCTATCTGACACCCCCCTCCCCTCCCTGCTGTCACCTATCTTAACTGAATAATCAAATGGAGGAGGGGAGCCCCTATTTTTTGTCCTCGCCTACCTAGGATCCCTGCGGTGCTGTTGGCGAAAGTCACTTTTGAGTGTGTTGGATTTAGTGAGGCGTTTAATCCGAGAGGTATATGTATATCCCCAGTTTACCCTCCCACACCCACCACCCTCCTCCCACCCTCCCCTCACAGAGACACACACGGGGCGCACGGGGAAAGGGGGCCATCCGCTGAGTGGAGGATCAAGGCCAGTCACATCCCTCCAGCTCTTGTTTCTCCCAAAATCTGGGCAGTGCAATGAGTTCCCCAGTAACCCTCCCCTACATTAACCTGAGGAAAAGACAAAAACAGAGGACCGGAGAAAACGGATTAAAATCATACAATATGAACAATTAGTAAAGAAAAGTGGACAAAAGTTCGACTCTGGATCAGAAAAAATTAATTGGGAACAAAGTGTATCACTTTTTAAAATCAATGAGCTGGGTGTGTCATCATGTCCAGAGGGGAGTCTCTGGGGGAGGGGAAGGCGGTGGAGACATTTGCTGGACATACCTAACAGGTTGGTGTCCTGTGTGGACCAGGGGGTGGCTTGGGTTAGACGCCGTAGCAGGCCGACAGGCGCTCCTTCAACAGAGGAGGAAACTGCTCGGAGAACTGCTGCCAGTTCTCTTCCCCGACCTGGTCTTTGAAGCCGTGCAAGATCTTAGAAAGGGGAACAGAAAACCGTCAAGGAGGCCGACTAATCGCTGTATGATTCTTAAAAATAAATAGACTCACTAGTAGCTTTTTTTTTGATAACCCTACAAAATGTATGTAGCTAATGTGCTGCTTGGCCTTGGAAGTAACATACCGTTACTACTGTAGCTGGGTGGTAAGCTAGTTAGTCAGACACACCAACAAGTACATTTTACATTTTAGAGCAGATAACCACCATTTAATCCACTCCTTACATTTTTTTCATGTGTTTGGGGTTTTGAAAGGCTTAAAAAAAGGAGAAACAGGAGAAACAGAAACTTTGGATGGCATGTTTATGTTACGCTGCTGGAGCTACGGGAGGATTTAAACAGTTCAGAATCACTCATTCAAGTTGAATAAGCAACCACCAAAGGGCTCCGACAACTGACTTATCATTTGCTGTGAAATCAAACTGAAATTCTCCCAGTTTTGTTTTGGAGGAACCTCTCTGCCCGACAACAAAGCTCGACCCACACACTTCTCAGAGTCAAAAATCATCCACACCATGAAATCAGATTTCGAATGTCTGATAAGTGATCATCACAGAGTGAGGTGAGCCAGTCCTACATTTGGGGCGGAAACATACGTCACTTGCCATCTAAAATAACATAAGCTCCATCCATCAGATGATGTGGTGTTTCCTTTTGATGACGGGCTTACCTTATAAAACATGTCTCTCAGGTCATCTTTGGGGTTGACCCAGGAGGCCACAGCGTCACAGAAGAAAATGAAGTCCTGGAAAGAGGACATTTGTTACGTCTTTACACAGTGAAGTAGAACTGCCCCGTCTCTCTAACCCCTTTCTAGCCCATCACCTCACCTGCACCACTCCAGCAGGGTTGACGCCGATCATCACACAGATTCCCCTGAAGGCCGAGTCCTTCTCCTCGTTATCTCTGATGTTCCTCAACGATGTGCACCTGCGAAGAGACAGACAAAAGTGCACAGTGTTGATGAAATCGGTGGCTGCACGTCCTTGATTCGAGTTTCTCCCTGCATTTATAATGAGCTAAAAAATGTGATTGCATGACTCACCATGGTCTGATGAATTGCTGCAGCTGTGGTGCCACTTCCTGGGGACACACATAACCCAGTCTGCCAATCGTGATGGCTGCATACAAGGAGACAAAATGATTCACTCCCTCATGTGACCAACCAGATGTTTTCCAACATTTCAAACTACGTGTTTAGAGTTATTCTGTGCATGTAGGTCCGTGGTGTGTGTCTGTGTATATACCTGTGTTTTCCAGCAGAGTTTTGGGTGTGTTGGGTCTATTGATGATCTCCACCAGATGCGGCAGAACCATGCCCACATAAGGCTGCATCTCGGCACCTAGAGACACACAATGGAGAGCGAGCACGCCATTAAAGCTAGGGGTCGGTAACATGTTTCTGTAACACTTGATTGTATTTGTTGAAATTCTCTTCCTGTCCCGATAGCCATCAATAAAGTATTCTAAAAAGAAAAGAAAAAATCATCTGGTAGCTGGGTCTGTTGCAGGACTGGAATAAACACGGCCAATCAAATCGGTTCATCCAGACCTAATGATATGATGGGCTGGAGTACCTGCCTACCTGTGTGCACCCGAACCGTGTTCTCACTGCAACATGGTGCAGTCGACAATGCATTCGGGGGGGGGCTTCAAGGACAGGGGTAACAGGACCGGGTGCGATGTAACGGTTGCATTCTTTTAAATTCTAGCCATCTCCTGCTAGCTGTTCCAAAGTTGCCTACCCTTGTTTTAACCTTCTGAGGAAAATGGGCCACCATTTCGTTGAGAATCCCTCACTACATTTCCAAGACTTTTAAGCAATGATAGTATCAATCGTTATTGCACGCTCACTTACATAATGTCCTATGAAGCCATAAATATCTGAATATTCAATATTTTGTCTTTTGCCTCAGGCTAATAATAAATTTGTAATTTTCACTAACATACAGAAAACCTTTTTTTTCAAAACAAAGATATTGTTGCCTTTGACTGCCTTTTAACAAATCTATCCCAAAACTTTCAGTTGGCAGGGACAGGAGAGAGGCAAGTCTCACATCTCTAAAAAGAAAAGTCTCATTTGATTTTGCACTCTCTGGTCTAAAAGATACGCTCACCAGGACAATCCCTTGTTTGCTGCTTGACACTTGTGCCTGTAGGGAGATCACACAAAGTGTCAACTGGACTGACCGGATCACGCACGATGGCTTGCCAGGCATGCATGCACGCACGCACACATGCAAGCACACACACGTTCAACAGTGTGTAAGAATAATGAGGTTGGCTTTCGGCGCTACGCCATTTGAAGGCACGCGTGTTATGACAGACAAAAAGGGGAACGGTGCAAAAATTGTATATAGTGGTTGTGAAGGTTCGTCCGCGTCTACTTCGATACGTCTACTGTGAACTGTACAAAATGTTCTGCCAAAATCCAAGAGCCACAATTACTGGCAAAGCGAAAGGCGGTGTGGCTTTGTATTCATCACACTGAATCACACACGGGCTTCCACACCATCAACTAAACCTGCATGCGAGCACTTGACTGTGCCCCCTCCAGCAATATGAGGGCGTGCGATATCTGGATCAGAAAATTTTAGGAACAAAATGTATCATTTTGTGTCAATGAGCTGGGTGTTTCATCATATCCAGATACTGGGCACTTGTTTTCAGTGGATAGATACAAGTGTTTGGAAAAAAAACAAAAAACGTACCCATTTGCATGGAGATCTCTCCAATGGCCCACGTGGCGTTGTTACACACAGAGATAAATTCAGGGTTCAGGTTGAGCCCCAGGATGGGCATGAACTCAGCTGGGGAGAGGACATGGACACGCTTGGAACTTAACATTCACATACACATCATCTTCAACAATTCTTTGTCAAAGAAATCAATCCACCTATGGCTACAGCAGGTATCACAACCTATGCTGGGTGCTCCCTGAAGATCAGAGTGTAGCAGACAGCGACAAGTGACTTGGCGCTCTGGTAAAGCACACTCACCGATGCAGGGCTTAACATGGAGGAAACACGCCTTGGTTAGATCGCCAAGCAGAGCGAAGGAGCTTTGCCTCACCTCAGGCATGGTATCCTGTAACACAAAACACACATATGCCACCACTTGTGCAATGGACGTGCCGCACCCAGAAAAAACTCGGGACAGAGACTAAAAAACAAAACGCACTCCCTTCATACCTGCATGCACTGGAAAAGCAGGGTCATGATGTTCGAGCGGGCCACGAGCTGCTCCACGTGGCCCCCCAGACCCTCGGCCAGGCCGCTGAGCAGATCCAAGGCCACGATCATGAAATCCTTATCGGGAGCCTCATACTGGTCTGGATGCTGGTTGTACATCTGTAAGTGTCAATCTCGGAATAAGCGCTGCTGAATTTCATAACACTTGTTTTGAGAGAGAGTGTGTGTTTGCATTCTCACCATAGCCTGAGCTAGCGTCTTCTGGACGAGTGTGACACAGCGCTGGTAGACGGGCTCACAGTAAGGCAGGAATCCACTCTGCAGGGCTGTGGCTACTGACGACAGACACTGGAAGAAACACGGATGATGACTTGTAGAAACACGGACACACAGACACACACACATTTCGCTTTCATGTCACTCCTTGAAGAGGCATCAGTCAAAGATCAATGTCAGTGTTTTTTTGGCGGGAGAGACTCCCTTCAGCTTTAGACAAATTCTGCCAGAAGTGGCCTGTGGAATGGCAAAATCCTCGCTCATAAACCTGCACTCACACCTAGAGCTGCATGAGGGCGTGCGATATCTGGATCAGAAAATTATAGGAACAAAATGTATCATTTTGTGTCAATGAGCTGGGTGTTTCATCATATCCAGATACTGGGCACTTGTTTTCAGTGAACACCACATTTGTAAATGGTGCCAATGATAGCGTGAGAGAGCTATTACATAAGAAGCTCAGACAGAATTTAAACCCAACATGGGTCAGTGTGTCTGGAAAATGTTCCTCGTGTGTCGTACAGCCATTGCTTGAACATTTTTAACTTCTCACCTCTAGCAGAGGGAAGAGATCCTTGTCTTCGTCCTTCAGCTCGTTCCACTTGGCAATAAGGGGGGGCATCAACTTCTGAATGTACTCCTGAGGCGCGAAACAAAATGATATGATCAGGGTTTCTCCCTCACTTTGAAAGACTAAACCCAGTTGTTGAGTTACATGAGAGGGTTTGTTCAACGAGGGTAAATCCCTCAGCCAGTTAGCTTAGCATGAGGACTAACCACAGGGGGAACCTGGCCGTGTCCAACACTGACAAAGCAATGTGCAAACCAGCACAATTAGCAAAGTGGAAAATAGTGAAGTGGAAAACAAATGGAAAGTAGTCTCAATTTTACAACTATCAGGAAAAAGGCTAATTCACACCAAAAAAATCATTAGCTAACGCTTAATTTGGGACATATACAGAAATGGGAAGTGGGGATGCTCTCCCGTTGTGCGTGGTCAATGTTCAGGTCTGCACTCACAGGCTGATTGAGGTGGTGACCCACTGAGTCCGCCAGAGTTCCTATGGCATCGTAGAGAATGAGGAGATTCTTGTGCTGGTACTTCCCGAAGGCGAACACCAGCGTGTCCAGGATAAAGCTCAGGTAGGGAACAAGCTCTGTGCACGCCTCCTCCTCCAGGGTGGCAAACGCACTGAGAGGGGGGGAAAAAAAAGACGAAAGATGAGAAGGCATGGCAACATTTTATCTACATCCAGCTATATTTCTATCGTTCTTGACTTCTTGGAATGACACAAGCACGATGTGGATCAGAAAACACTATGGGAACAAAGTGTATCATCGTTGATCAATGAGCTGGGATTTTCATCACGTCCACGTGTCAACGGGAGAGGACGAGTGTGAGGGTGCTCACCTGCAGGCCGCCTCCTGCACCCTCTTGTTGCCGTCCAGGATGCGTTTGAGAAGCTCCGTCATGAGGGGCTTGAGGTAGGAGTCGGGGGGCTGGGAGACCACCCAGTGTGCATAGCGACTCAGGGTCCAGCAGGCGATGGAGCGCACCAGGGCCTTTTTGTCACACAGACACTGGATGAGGTGGGGGATCAGCTCGGGCAGGTACGGCACCATGCCCTGCATGCAGCCTGAAGCATGGAGGGTAAATAAATATGAGGTTAGCCACTTGCAACAATTGCTATTGCTCTTTCTCTATTGTCAAGTGCACAGCAATAGTTTGTATAAATTAACTTGCAGCATGAATTAAGATGCTTGAGACAACATCAAAAATCTAGTGGGGATGGAGAGAACATCACTGTGAGGCCTTGTCAAATCTGGATCAGAAAATATAGGAACTATAAGGTATCATTGTGAATCAATGAGCTGGGATTTTCATCACTTCCAGAGGCAAAAATGTTCTCCCACATGTAATCGGCCAGTTCTATTCATCTGCGCATGGAAACGAGCAATTAAATAAGTCGCTTAAATTAGCGAGGATTAGACGCGTCTGACTTGCAGGATCTCTGGTAAGAAATCCGTTTTTTCTGTGAGAGGTCTAGTCTAGTCAAGTCTTACCCTCAGCTATGGCCCCGAGCACTAGGATGCCAGACTCCTTGATGACCCAGTCGGGGTGGAAGAGCAGGCCTTTCAAGAGCGGCAGGAGGTGGGGCAACAGCTCGTCGCGGAACACGTTCGCCAGGACGTCTAGCGCCGCGGCTGAACACTTTCCTGCATGAGAAAGGAGGAGCCGAATCACAAACCCTGCCACCTGCTGTTCGTTTGCATTACAGGTGATCTGACAGCAGAAGGTGCACAAACCTATGCGCCATTTGCAGAATTCAAAAACAAAATCTGTGATGAAACTAATGTGCATCCTGCAGAGAGAGGCATCAAAGACTGGAGATAAAACACACAGGGACAGGGGGTGGGATCCCGTAACCAAAGACGAACGGACAACAGCCTGCAAAGTCACCAGAAAGTCACTTACGCAGGTTCCAGTCAGACAGCGTGTCGTCATCGTCGTCGTCGTCTTCTTCGATGTCCTCGCCCTCCTCGCCCTCCCCTCCTTCGTGCTGCAGCGTGACCGTGCGCGACTTGTGGAAGCGGGGCTTGATGTCCTGGTCGCTGTCTGGAACCGCCTCGTCCTCCTCCACGTCGCCCTGGGCAGACACGACGACTTAACTTCGGCTCACACCGTCACGTGTATGTTTCGAGGACATGTTTCCAAATGGGTAAGTATTGTAAAATAGTACAAGAATAAATGAGACTCACCTTTAATAGTATAATGTCTATCTCTGAATACTTCATCCCATTTACCAAGATTGGTATCAGTCTATATTAAATAGGAGAGAAGGAGGAGACTTGCTTAATAAAAAAACAGCCAACAAATCTCATGTACAAGTTGATAAATTTAACTGAACTTTCACAGAATAATGTATGATGATTTGTGTCATCTTGCCCTATTACCACAGAAAACACATTAAACAGAATCAATATGCTACTCACTGCACCAGGTGTCCAGACAGCATCTCCTTACAGATGGGTTGCTCTGCTAAGGTCAGCCAAAACTCGCAGGCCTCCAGAGCCACGTTCTCGTCGGGGTCCTGGGTTCTCTGCAGCATGTACTGCAGGAGATATTGAGGAGGGAGAGAGGGAGGGGGGGGGTGTGTTCAAGACTGAAGTGTGAGCTGACACGATATCAAAGAACAAGCAGAGATCGAAAAGGAAAAAGCACTTGTCCAACAGCGTAGCACATCTGGATCAGAAAATATAGGAACTTAAGGTATCATTGTGAATCAATGAGCTGGGTGTGTCATCATTTCCAGGTGCATGGAGGGAATTATGAAAACTGTTCAGATGTTTTTCTAACACCTAATTAACGTGGACACACAGGAGGCCCGCGGGTGATCAGGCCGCTGTCTGAGACTCACCTGAATGATGCTGTGCATGTGGGGAATGAGGCGGTCGATTCGGACCTCCAGGAGCATGACCAGCGCTCGGCACACGTTCTTTCGGACCTCAGAGTCCTCATCTGCTGCCAGCGCAAACAGGCTCTGACGGAGGAGAAATGGCACGAGAGAGAAAAGTTTTACGAGGGAGGCGATAAAACAACAACAATCAGTATTTAGACCAACAAGAGGAGAATCAAATGTCCAAAAACCTCACCTCTATGAAGGTGTCAATGTTGTCCATTAGAGCCTGGGCTCTGCCGATGATGAACTGGTTCACACAAGCTATGGCATGTGACCTGCAGGGACGAAAGAACACGTTAACGGTTGAGTCAAAAAAAGGAGGATTAGTTAAATCAACTAAGTGTGTGGTTTGTGTGTATACAGGGGAAATTGTTCCATTACATACAGCAAATACTATTTTTCCGGATATAAACAATTGTTCACATTCACGCACTTCCTAAATTATTCACAAAGGAAAAAACTAAGAATTTAGGTGCCAATACCACCGAAGCTTCCTTCAAAGACAAACTGTGCACATACCGCCTACCACCCTCTAAGAAAAGCACTGTGGCAAAAGAATAATTTTAGTTGATTCCTGCTAGCAATTACTGTCATGTAACTAAGTGTGAGGGGCAAAGTGGATCTGGATCAGACAGTATGAATACCAACACCTTCACAGAGAAGTCAGATGTTATTCTGCATCACGCCCAGATGCCAATGAGAGGACAACAATCAGAAACGCTTTGCTTTCTCTCCTGTACCTAATCTTGGGGCTGCAGTGTTTGAAGAACTGAAGGAATTTGGGGATCATAATGTTGAGGGGCCTGTTCAGAGCGTCACTGTCCAGCAGCTCCGACGAGTCCTCGCAGATCTTCTGCAGTGCTCCAAACGAGCCCTGAGACACGGACATACACAGAGAGGCTGTCAAATCACAACGTAAAACGTACAGGGACACGGGGAGGAGAGAATGAGACGGCATCAGGGAACACAACTGAGGAATGAAGGCACTGAATGCACCGGGCAGACTTCAC
>JBCAUF010000057.1:20982752-20997500 GCA_038406115.1 Haemulon aurolineatum | reverse complement strand
AACAATTTAACCAGCCAGCGGTTAATCTTCAAAGAGCTGCAGTTAAAATAAGTTAACTGGCTCGTTGATGATGACGCGGGTAGACCGGCGCACCACGTCAGGACACGGGCTGCTGCCTCTGAGACGGAGCGCTCGCCCGAAAACGTTAGAACAAAATGTCCAAACAGGCGGCACTTGGATAAACTGACCGCATATTACGGATCTAAACAATTAGTTTCTCACATGAAAAAATATTAAAACTTCAAAAAGTTATGTATTAACAGCGCTTTTAGCTGCTTTACTGCTACTGCTGCCGGGGTGTTGTTGTGTTTTTTAGCAATCTTTATTAACAACACAGGAGTATACACATGCATACCGCGGCCGCAAACACGCGTGAAAATGACAACACTTGCTCAGAGTGCTGCTGACAGTGGAGGTCTGCAGCCAGACCCCTCACGCCCTCTCGCCGCTTCGACATTTGAACGGTTCTCCATTTCGTCACCGTCTATTTCCCCTCTTGTTACAGACTGGACGGGGTGAGACAAAAACGACTCTACTTTTATTTTATTTATTTTTTTTATATATACCGAATATACCGACATGGGCAAAATGACGTTGGTTTATTGTCGTACATTTCGGCATCAGTAAATTTTCGGTATATCGCCCAGCCCTAATTCTGATAGAAATCATTAATTTTTTTATTTAATTTTTTCTCCAGACGATCGAGAGCTTCGCGGCCCAGGAGAAACAGATGGAGGTGTGCGAGGTGTGCGGTGCTTTCCTAATTGTGGGTGATGCACAGTCTCGGGTGGACGACCACCTGATGGGCAAGCAACACATGGGCTACGCCAAGATCAAATCCACCGTGGAGGAGCTTAAGGTAAGAGGATCGCCTGACGAGAAGAATAGATGAGATGCAGTATGCATGAGTCGTGCAGCGTCGGTCATAGGATCCATGTTTTACCAGAACAAAGAGGCAAGGAACCCTTTCTGTGGTTCTCATTGAGTAATACTTAAAAAGAGCGCTCAGTTAGTATACATTCAGAAAATTAATTTCTTAAAAAATGCAAGAAATCACAAAGAATGATCTACACCAGATTATTTCATCTGGACTCGTGTGAACTGCACTGATCAACTTCTTGTAATTAATATGGGGGCTCTCTCTCATTTCTCTCTTAGGAGAAACTACGTCGTCGCTCAGAAGACCCCCAAGGCGAAAACCCAGCGCTCAAGAGGGACCGCGAAGACCGCGAGCGCGAACGGGAGGAGAGGGAGAAAAAGCGCAAAGAGGAGGAAGAGAAGGAGCTGGAGCGGGAGAAGGAACGCGAGAAGGAGCGGGAACGAGAGCGCGAGAGAGAGCGGGAGCGCGAGAGGGAGAGGGACAGAGAGCGGGACCGAGATCGAGACAGAGATCGGGATCGGGACAGAGAGAGGGACAGGGACAGGAGGGCGCGGCGCAGCCACTCCAACAGCCGCCACTCCAGTCGGGCGTCGGACAGGAAACGGAGCAGATCCCGCGACCGCCGGAGGTCCAGGAGCCGAGACAAGGAGAGGGAGAGGGAACGCAAACGCAGCAGGTATGGCTGACTGTTTATGACAGCTGTGTGTCACCACTAAAGGACAGGAGGACACAACACTGCTGTTTCTTAGTGGGTTTTTTTTTCTTCCAACGTGGTTGTGGACCACAAACATTTTAATTGCTGGGTACGTCTAGTTTGCCACTGACAGCATACATTAAAATAATCGTTGCTATCAAAACGTTCCTCGACGGCCCTGATAAGACTTTTATTTGACATTTTAAATACCAGGTGTCCAGAAGTTAGAAATGAGGGTGATATAATCCTGCAAATTTAGATATACACCTCAGAGACGACATTTCCACATATCAGTGATGCATTCACCACTGGTTGTAGAACGTAGAACATGAAAACAAAAAGTGCACCAGAAGACCATATATCATGATTAAATGACAGAATGTTTCATTTTATTTCTTTAATATTTAATTTTACTTCTTTCCGCTGTTGCCTGAGTGACTTACTCTCCCCCCCTCTTTTTCCAGGAGCCGTGACAGGGACAGAGACAGGGACAGGGAGAGGGAGAGGAGGCGCAGCCGCGAGCGCTCCGACAGAAAGCGTCGCTCCCGCAGCCGCGACAGGAGGAGGTCGCGCAGCTCGGAACGCAAATCTCACCGCCACCGCAGCCGCAGCCGAGACCGAGACCGAGACAGAGAGAGAGACAGGGACAGAGAGCGGTCATCGAAAGACAAAGGTGAGGACTTTTTCATCACCGGGTGCCGTGCGTCTGACCACAAAGCTCACTGTGCACACGAGAGTTTTCCACCAAGGAGAAATGATAACCGTTTGATCGGCTGCGTGTGTTCCCAGACCGTAAGGCGACAGAGGAGAGGAGCAGCTCCAAGAAAGACAAGCACTCGGACGCGGGCGACGCCGCTCCCGTCAAGGCTTCGTCCGAAGCGGAAACGATGGAGACGGAGGCGACCGCCTCTGCCTCCTCCCCTCTGCTTAACGGCCAGCAAGAGCTCCTCCATTCTGAAGGTGACACTCAGTCCAATTAAAACTGATCTGATAGGACCTCAGATCAGGCTCAGGTAAGTGCGTCCTCCTCCTCGCTCCCCCTCTGGCTCTCAACCCCCAACCCCCTCCTCCACTCCCCTCCCCACGACCCCGTCTCCCCTACCCTTCCCCTCTCACCCGAACCTCTCCCACCCTGTTTATGTTGAGTTCAATGCCTATGATTTTGTCTTATGTACTATGTGCATATATCTTTATCCTGTTTTTGAATAGTGCATCATAAGTATGCACTGAAGATGAAGGACTAGGCCCGATGAATGAGAAGAAGGTAGAAAAGATTCACACAAAGCCAAGAGGGAAAGGCCAGTGTAGCTGTGAGCAAACATGCCCGGAGGTACCCCTCGTTTTGTATCGGTTTTTGATCCTTTCATAGATGTTTATTTGTCTCTGTGGACAAAATGGCAGAAGGAAAAAAACATTAAACAGTCCAATCAAATTTTCCTGCCTGTATTGATCTGTTTTTTTTATTTTTAATTTGTTTTTGTTTAATCTTACTTTCTGAAGTAGAAAGATGTAATAAGTTTGATTTACTGAGATATTACACTCCTCTATAGTGACAAAACTGAGCCGCTGTGTGTCTACATGTTCATAACATCCATCACGGGGATTTCTCCGGCTCACATGTAAACACACAGGTGCACTCTGAGCTATCGTCAACAGGTGAATGTGAAAAGCCAAGCCATTTCTTTTAATCATGACTCAAATGCCATGGATTTGTTGTCCAGCTTACTGTGCCTGATGATGCCATGCAGTGTGTGTTTGGGGGTGGGTGGGTGGTTGTCACAGCACTGGGGGGGGAGCCTTTTACGTAACTAACTAACTGGAGGGTAGGGTTTATCGAATGAATTGCAGCTGACTTCCATACCTCACACAGCGTTGGTGTTGTGAGCGAGACCACATGAGAAAAGGGCAAATTAAAAATCATGGATACTCTCTGACTGTCAAACTGTGCAGGTACTCACCCCAGGTACTCCTTTCTCTACCCACATCCATTTCTGAATGCTGTTGCCTGTCAGAAAAAAAAACAATTCTGTACTTCTCCAGAACATGAACTTGAAATTTTTCATTGTATGTTTTTATTGTGTTTCTTTTGTTTTATTCTATTTGTTAACTTTCACATATATTTGGGGAAAAACATCTTATAGAAATGTCAGAGACACACTTTTTTTTAAATGCTGTGATGCACAAACAGCCTGCTTGATATACTTATGCCAACAGTTAAAGTTGTGTATATTTCCCTGTAGTGTCACATTTGTTCAGTTGGTAGGATGCTGTTTGTCTCCATCCTTTAATTGGTCATCAAATCTGCTTTAAAAATGCACTGTGACATTGACATAAGGAATATCAAACAGACTTGTCGATATATTTTTTAAAGGCTTTACGGTAGAGGCCAAACCTTGTGGACTTTTTTTAGCTTTATCTTAAGTGCCAACTTGTGATCAAAGTAATAAAGTTAAACCAAATCTCTCAAAAGATCAGTATGTTTTGGCCAAACTACACTGTATATAGATTGTGCATTATCAGCAGTGTCTCTTGTTTATGAGCTACGCTTTTCCTCTGTCGCTAAATTGAGGGATCTATTTAAGCGGTAGACAGTATTATTGCTCCAGTAGCAGCAGCTGTTGTTGCTACAAGCGCTTGTTGTGGGGCCTTTGCTAACATCGCATTTTGTGAACATTTTTGCTCGACAGGGGAAGCTGGGATATCCGGTGGAGGAAGACGTGGAAGAGCGCACCCATCCTCACCCTGAACCTGACACTTCGCTGCTTAAAAACAAGGTGAACCACAAATGTGTAGTGGCTTATTTAAAAACACGAACATACATGTGTAAATGAGGAGAGAGGAAAAAAAAATGATTTTCATGTCTATCTTTTTTTGGCTGGATGAGGGTAGTTGTGGTTCATCTGATGTACTTCTTGGTCTAGATGTCAGCCGGGCATCACTTTTAAATACCAAACTTAGAGGAGAACTTCATTCTGAGTTTTTGTGTTCTTATTTTGAAAATCTTTACACATCCTCCTTGTTTCTTGGCATTTAGTGAAAATGAAATAAAAACCGTGCTTGTGGTTTTGTTTTGGTTTGTCAGGTCCCACTTCACTTCCTGATCTCCTCCTTCTTTAAAAAAGTCAGTTGAACGCGTATGTACAATGTTAGTCCCGTGACAGGGCGTGTCTCTTTTCTCCTCCACTTAGAGCTCACATTGATTGCTCGTGTCCCCTTACTGTAAAATATACTGAATTCGTTTTGATCAAAAGATTTTGAAGACTGAAGATTTGTTTAATTTTGCTCTGCTTTTAATGTCCATGTTGTCTCAATGAATAAAAAGTAAAAACTTGTCAGTGGTGTATTGTATTTATTTATGTTTTCCTTTTTTCCATTGGGACCGTCTACCAGAACAAAATCGTCTGTTTTATTCAAGTGAAAGCAGGTTAGTTCTGTAAATGGTAAACTAGGAGTAACTAAGACTTGCAGTGGCATGCAAAAGTTTGGGCACCCATAGTAAAAATGTCTTATGTGAATAGCTAAGAGAAAGATGAAATGGAAAAGCGGGGTGATGCAAATGTTGGTCTGGAAGACCAAGAGAAGTCTCCAACAGCTGCTCATAGGATTGCCAGAAAAGCACATAAACATCTGTTTGACTGCAAAAGACCATCAGGAAAATTGAGTAGACTCTGGACTCGTAGTGCACGGTTCTACTATGCAGTGACACCTGAAAAAATGTGAGCTTCATGAATGAGACAGAAAAAAACCTTTACTGGGTCAAAATCAGCATAAGAAGTATGCAAAGGATCTCTACTTCATCTACACAAGCTGAAGCCTGTGGACTGATATAAGTTAAAAAAAAAAAACAACTTTGTGGCCTCAATGAGCAAATATGTTTGGAGAAAAAAGGGTGCAGCATTTCATGAAAAGGACACTTTTCCAGCTGTTGGGCATGATCATTCTTTGGGCTTGTGGGGCCCTCTACGATGAGTACAGGGAAGAATGGATTCAATTAAATACCAGCAAATTCTGGAGGCAAACATCAACCATTTGTTCAAAAGCTGAAGAAGAAAAGAGGATGGCTTCTTCCACAGGACCATGATCCTAAAACCACATCAAACCCAAAGTCAAACAATGGACTACCTCAAGAGTCCTCAGTCCTCTGATCTGAACATAATTGAAAATCCGTGGATAAAACGTAGAAGAGCAGCGTATGCAAGAGAGCCCAAGAATCTCAGAACTAGAAGCCCTTTGTGAGGAAGAATGGATGAAAAGCCCCTGAACAAGAAGTGTAAGACTCTTAGCTGTGCTACAAAAAGAGTTGACAAGCTGTGATACTTGCCAAAGGGGGTGTCACTAAACATTGACTATTCAGGGTGCCCAAACCTTTGCATTAGGCCATTTTAATTTTTTGGGTATTTTTAAACCGTTGAAAAGGGATATAAAAAAAACCCTCTTGCTTAGAATATCAAAGAACTGCATCATGTTTAACTTCATATCATATCATGTTTTATTCACTAACTATCCACTGGAGGAGACATTATAACCAGGTGTGCCCAGACTTGTACATTGTTATCCAGACTTTCAAACAGAAACCAGGCTGGACCTGTATAATTTCTTCACCTTTGTGAACTTGTAAGTCTCCGGATGTCCATACGTATATTATAACCAAAATACTCCCCTCCGGCCAGCCCCTTCTCCCTCTCTTCTTGTAATTGAGTGAGGACACATTGTGCGCAGTGTCAGGTTGCTGCCAGCCGAGCAAGAAAGACTAGGATGCAAATGGCGAAACCTATCCTGGCTGAAAGCCACCGGCCTTGTCGGACATAATTGAACATTTTCATTAATCAGCAAATGCGAAAGCTTCTCGCTCATTATACTCAACACTGACTTGAAAAGTCAAAGGATGCCACTGAATTATGCTGAAACTTCACAACATGTCTATTACCCATACTCAGGTACTTGGTATGACAAGTGCACAAATGCAGTAGGTTGTAGTTGGCCTTTATGATGACTAAAACCTTAATGTCTGCTTTAACATCTTGAGCTACTGTAATGTAGTTGCACTTAACATTATGTCAGTCTTACACAAAAAGTTGTGTCTCGTCATTCCAATCCCTTCCCCTCACACTGCCCACATATCAGGCCTGATATACCTCGTTGGTGCTGACCTTTCCTAACCAGGAGCCTGTGGAGAGAGCGGCGGGACTTTGTTAGAGTTCATCATTTGAGTGTAATTAATAGCTACTGCCCTGGGCACGCAGGTTAGTGTACAGCCAGGATTTACAACCCCTCAGACTGTCTGACATTAAGCCAAGAGAGGAAAGCCACAGATGTACTTTTAACCTGGTGTTATTACCCCACCTGAGGCCAACATTACAAGACTGATAATCATTTCTTAGAAAAATATCAATTATCCTGAGCAGTCAAGGAAGAAAGGGTGTTTTAATAGTGTGAAGAACTGAACAGATTAATAATAATTATTAAGAATAATTAATGAGAAAAAATGACTTGTTTTATGAGGAAGGATTGTAATTCTAGTAATATCCTTAATGCAACAACTGTATATCTTACTGGTGTGTACTCCCATGAGAAAGCAGGCCTGTGTTTACAGTCGTAGCAGTTGTGACAGACCACCTGAGATTCCCAAGTTAAGAGCGTGATTATGAATTCAGTACAAGATGATCAATATGCATGATTTGGGCTCGTCCTCGTTAGCTGCAAAGGCTCGAAATGAAAACTGTCTCCTTCTCATCCTTTGGAGCATTTCTGCTCCGCTCCATTATTCCCACTGTCAGTGGGGAAATACCAGTTTTACATGCTCTCAAAAGAGTTCAATTAGTGTTTGAAAAATAAATGGCTTTGGGTGTTCGTGTACCCCACAAGCAAATTATCCATTAACCACACATAACTGTGCTTGATCGTGCAGGTGGACTAGACCAGCTGTGACCTCTGCCTCTCCCCCAGCTCCCCCCCCCCCACCCCTTGTGACTGCTCAGCCGTCGCTCTGAGTCCCCCTCGCCTGTCCCAGAGCACCGGAAGTAGCAGGTGGGCTTCAGATGGTCTGTTAACTTCTGGGAGAGAAGATGAAATATGGAACAATGACCCGCGGAGGGGAGGCCCAGCTTTGAGAGGCAGCCAGTGTGCTCGTTTGGGGGCTACAGATTGGCAGCAGCAGCAGATACGCATGGTCAGGAGCTGGAACTGCATTTGGTTTTCTGCCGATAAATCACAAATGAGGATGGCACGTTGTAGTGTTAAATCTTGCTTACTGCGCAAACGGTCATGTGCATTTCTGAGCAGCAGGAGGCAGTGTTTACCTACAGTTGAAGGAAAGCCCCACAGCAGTGCAGATACAGTATTTTTTTTTTTAGACATACTGCGCCTATTATTGCATGTTCATCACACATGAGCAGGGAGGAACCAGGAGAACGGTGTCACACTCAGGCAACATTAACATCCCATTCGGCAACACACTGTCTGCACATGTAATTAGGAAAAAAAAAACAGTATTTCCCCAGGGTGAGAGTTGCAGCTAGTAGAAAAAAAAACAGAGAGAGGAAACAACAGGAAGATAGTGAGCTGAAAAGACAGGGGAAATGAAAAAGTGATAGAGCAGGAAACAAGGGGAGAGATGGAGGCTCCGAGGCTGATGTGATGCTAAATAACCAGGGTGAAAAAGGATAATGGAGATAGATCGTCTCCACCATTCTCTACTTTTACTCTTTCTTCCCATAGAGACACAGTCAATCTCCAGTGAAGGTCGAGAGGGAGAGCAGCATGTAGATTATGCAGTAGAGAAGGCAATTCATCAGCGCTGTCGGCGTGCTGTCTGATTAATGATCTGAACTCCAACACACACTCACGGCTTATGTCAGCTGTCAGTCATGTTCTGATGGGGGAATATAGTTTCCCCTGAAGGCATCTGTCACTTGCGTTGAGCTGGTGCCTATTGCATTACTCCCTCCACAGCTGTAGCACTAATATTCTGAGTGTTTTTCTTTATTATTATTATTATTATTATTATTACAGGTTATGTAGTTACACTCGGTATCCTCATGGGCACTTCAAATGCAGACTGCTGGCACTGAAGAAACACTGCAGCATTTTTCCATATGCCAAAAGTTTTTAATCGAGTCAGTCTATTTTGCTGAAACCACCTAATGTTTAATGTAATACCCTCCAGCCGCCATCTTCTATGTACAGTGCATGTTTCCCATTCAATCCAGTGGTGGCTGTGTCTGTCACCAGCCTGCCTCATTGCAACCAGCTAATTGTGGACAATCCACTGACATGATCAACCATTGCTGACACATTCATAGTACGTAAACATGTTGATTCATTAATTTTCCAGGTTAACGGCACAATCTTTTCACACATTTTTGAGCTGCCTGACTATAGTAACATATTTTTCAATTGAATGCACTACATGTAATTATTACTACTGCTAGTCTCTCAATCAAACCAGTTTAGAAAAAAAGAGACATACTTGTAATGTAATGGCATCACAAAATAATGTGGGATCATGGGAGTTTTTGCTTTCATTCTTAAACAACCACCACTGCCAGTGAAAATCTGTCAAAGGCAGCAATATTATTCGATGAGCTAATGTTTATGAAGTTTTATTTACGCCCTCCCTCAATCTCACATATCATAATGCAATTACACAACTCAATTAAATAGACTGTGTTCATTTATTGCTTTTAGAAATGGAATCATGACTCATCAAAATTTGGCTTTTTGACAAGAATTTACTAAAAAAAAACAAAAAAACCCTTCTTTAATATTAAAGTGAAAACAGATTCAACAGACGTCCAGCCAATTAGTGCGACAAAAGTAATAATAATAATTCACTGGTTAATCATTACTACTTGCTACAGTTACAACACAAAAACAAAAGAGCACTTGAAGCAACTCAGAGAAAAAGGTTATTGAAAAGTCTGGGGAATGATCCAAGTCTGAACATGCCCTGGAAATCAGTTAAATACATCATAAAGAAATGGAGGGAATGTGGCACATGTATAAATCTACCTTGAGCAGGCTGTGCGTACATACTGTGCACGAAGGAGACTAGTGATGGAGACCACCAAGACACCTATGACTACAAAAAAGGAGTTCAAGGTTTCAGCTGCTTAGATGGGGGAGACTGCATACAACAACCATTGTCCAGGCTCTTCACCAATTCAAGATTTTTAGAGACTGGCAAAGAGAAAACCACTGTTGGAGAAAGCTTGTTAAATCTCAACGAGAGTTGACCCAAAGGCCGGAAGAAGGTTGTTTGGTCTCTTTGGACACTGTGTGTGGTGGACGGCAAACACTGCACATTACCACAAACACACCACCCCCACCCTGTGGCAGCAGCATGCTGCAGGGATGTTTCTTGGCATCAAGTCCTGAAAGACTTGTAAAGGTGGGAGGGTAAAATGAATGCAGCAAAATAAAGGGAAATCCTGGAGGACAATCTGATTCAGGCTGCAAGACAACTATGAATTTGGACAACACTTACTTTCCAGCCAGAAAATGACCTGAAACATACATCGAAAGTTACACAGAAATTGTTTTAAGACAAGAGGGTGAATGTTCAGGAGTGCCCAAGTCAAGGACCAGACTTCAATCCAGTAGAGAATTTGTGGATGGACTTGAAAAGCACGGTTCATGTCTGATCCCCATGCTGCTTTGGGCCAAATCGCCATGGAAGAAGCACCACATAGTTGTAGAAAAACACATTAAGAAATCAAGGTATAGGAATGGACGTGAAGAGGCGTGAATGCTTTGTCGCCCCAGCTGCACCTCATTGTCTCTACCTCTAAAATAACATTCCTGCACTCCTAGTGAAAACTGTACCTCTCAAAATGTACCCAGTAGAAAGGTACATAATTGGCACCTAGTGAGGTACAGTTGGAGCAACATGCTGCTTTATGCTTTTATGAGGCAAAAATGGTAAATGGACTGCCTATCTAGTCTTTGTGACGAAGCTCTTTACAAAGCTAGTCAGCATTCACCCACACATTCATACACTGGTGGCCAAGGCTATCTGCTCAACGGAATATCCACCTCCTGAACCAAAGCCATGCGCTCACATTCAGAGACAGAAACCACTTACAATTGTTCTCACAAATGTATTCAAAACAACATTTCCTTGACATCCTTTAGAAAATTCATATTTTACATGTGAACCTCCAGCTGCAGTGAGTTCAAGTGGTGCTTTACCATTAAGCTGAAGCACTGAGCCTGAGGAGCTATTCACTGAATGCAACAACATTCACTAAGGGCATTGAGACGACAGCCTCTTGGCGTTTGATTAACCAAGCATCGTGAAGCTACAACATAACCATTCAGTAACCATTTGTAATGTCTAGAGTAGTTGAAATAACTTAAACACACACCAAGCTAAGTTATTAATTAAGCTCATAAATTAGCCCCTAGCCCCGGCAATACAGACCAAGAACTGAATGTGCATTTATCAGTAGCCTATTTTAACTCATTAAACCCATCTCTCTGATCACTGATTTGGGCCTTAATTGCAAATACCTTAAGCTTATTGAAAGTGCAATTATATACAGTACCCTTTGCACCTTTAAAACAAACTAAAGACCATAATTGTCTCCTTTTGGGCCATTTCTGTACCTTACTGGGTACGTCTCTGAATGTACCTTTGCATCTCTGTTTGTACATTATCTTAATATGATTATCTAGACAACACACACATGTGCATCCACTGCTGCTTTATGGACACTGTCACATACAGTGATTTCTATTCCTTCCTGTATGGAGTTTTGACTGTGATTCTCCAGTTTTCCAGGTTTTTCACCCTCCAGGTCTTGGCATGGTGAGAGTTCGGTAAGGGCAATGAAGACTTCTGCCTGAAGCTATTTGACCATGCAACAAGCAGTTCTGAAGAAGCACCCTGGCAGCTTAAGGAGCACCTGCAGCATTTAGGTATGAACCGTGCCCCCCCATGTAGGAATAAAACCATCTGTCACTTTTATGCTGTCTAGTACACCACCGCCACTAACTAAAAGTACCACAGAGTTGAGTCTCCTCTCTAGCAGCTAAACATCATTACTATCACAAAGGTTAGGTTGCATTGCACAGTAGGGGAACTTCTACTGTGTTTTTTTCTGGCCGTGTGAATGTTTTGACTGCCTGCATTTGGTTTCACATTCAGTGGTTTCACCTGCACATTGTAAACTCGAAATTCTCAATAGTAATAATGGCAGCAAAGTGGATCGTGCTTTAATGTTTGCACTGCTCTTCATCTCTCTCCTTCCCTCAGCAGATGGCTCCACCACAGGAATGGGCTCCAAATCAACGAATAACAGCCCAGCAGCTTCTCTTTCTCTGTGACTATCTTTTCCTTTATGTTCCTCCCCTCTTTTTCCTTTCTCTCTTTTTTTTTTCCTGCAGCGTTTGCAGTTCTGGCCCTCGACAAGCCACCCGGAGCCAGGAACCAGGGTGGCAGCCAGTGAGAGTTTTTCAGTACTCCCACCTGAGCATCAAAGCCCCTTTTGTGGGCGTTGGAGTGAGGACAAGCCTGTCCCCTCTGCTGTCTCCTCCTCTGAAAGCCCAAGAAGGAATATTTGGACAGAGAGAATGACAAGAGGATAAAAACAGAAAAAAAAAACAGTAGGGAGAAATGTTTTTCTCTGCAGAATGACTTGCATTCTTTTTTGGGAGGTGAATTACATGAAGCGTAGACAGAGAGACTGGAGAGCGTGTTTGGGCAAAATGATGAGGAGGGGGTGAATTTTGATGCACCAAATTACTTGAATTGTGAAATTTAGATATACAGTAAACTTGTTAACATAGTAGGAGTCAGTAACAGAGACTTGTAGGGGGTGGATAAGTGATATGGAAAGCAGACAGAGACCCTGTTTGTGGGTAAATTGCTGCATCTGATATGTGGGTGAAATCTATTCCACCTCATGTCCACGAAGAACACACACACACACACACACACACACACACACAGATGCATTTGAGATACAAGACGAAACCAAATCATCCCCTGGTGTAACCCTGTCTCCATGGCAACGGCTCAAGCTGACCTTGCCTAATTTGTAGCACAACAACTGACGGCCGCGCGAGCACACGGAAAATATGCACCAGGTGAAATGAAAGTAATTCTGCACACAGAGCTCACAGACCTGCCTTTGTGTGTCTCTGCACACAGCCGGCCGGGGAGAGAAACCTGCAGGAGAGCCGGAGCAGAACAAATGACAATTACCACCAAAGTCTGGCTGACTAATGTAAAGCAACAACAAGAGCATCATTACAGAAGATTGTTGTCTTCGCTGACCATTTGAATGCTTAGCCTTTTTTCGAGGAAGGCCGAAGATAACAAAGCTTACCAAACAAATGTGTGTGCTGCACCAAAAAGCCCCCTCGTGAGCTCCTACATCATTAGAGGACCCTTTGCATCTCCCCCCGTCTTTAGTTCTGATGACTTCAGACCGTGGCACCCAAAGGCGTCTCGCCTCTTTACAAGTTGAATCCATGATGCACCCCGACAGTAATGAGTAATCGCTGTTCTGTGGGCTCATTGGTTTTGACTCGCTCTTTGTCTTTCGATTGTTATCCGGTCGATTCATTCATTTCCCATCTGTATGGAAGCAACATTGATCTGACTCGTATCTGTTACAGACCTAAAGACGCTCTATTGATTATTTCATTATTTGTCCTTTCATTGTCTGAATGGTAGTTCCAGGGGACTGTAATTAAACATCAATCATCTTTTAGTGAATAATAAATGACTAAATATTCACCAAACTGTTTTTTGGCTATCTTGCCTTCATTAATTGGATTAAATGATGAAATATATATGTAGGCATTTACTAAATTATATTTGTTTTTCTTATTGTTTTTTGGTGTTGTTGTTTGTTAACTTTAAGCAAACACGTGGATTTGAACAGAATGAGCTTGAAATAATCTACTCTAGTTCATTGCCTTGTGTTTAAAAAATAGATTTTCAAGGGTTTTTTTCTACCCATAGACAGCTTAAGATGAAGAATTGTATTCACTAAAGAATATTGCTGTAAGGTGACTAATATTGTATTTTTGGATTTGTAGTGATATATGTTTGCAAATGGAGTTATTGAAGAAAAGGATCTCTAGTGTCAGTCACAGGACTGAGCAATAGATAATGTATTAAAAAAGCCTCAGATGAAGGCAAGACAGCCAAAACCGAATAGAGCCTGGCGCACCGGAGAAAAATGGCCATTTCGGCTTTGATGGACTTGCACCTCGCTGTGTTTGCACGGTTACATATTAGGTCAAAGTAAAGCTCTTGATAAATCTTTTTCATTTAATCATTCAGGCTAACCGCTCTCCCCATGATGGCGTTTTTGCTGGAGTGCTGGTCAAACACGTCCACGTCATGTTTGTTAAACACAAACAGAGCCTCCAGTGTTCTCCTCTATCTTCTCCTCTCCAGGAAAATGCTGATGGTGCTGTCCTCCCCGCCCCTCCCCTCTTTCGCAGCACACTTTTCCACCCCATGAATTATGTATCTGATTAATTAGGCTCGTCATTACAGTATATGGTCAACTGTAAATCCCCCTCTGTTCTAGTTCAAACATAACGTAGACCCCCCCCCCTTCTCCCTCCTCTCTTGCCGCCATTGTCGGCTGTGTGTTGTGGATGAGAGGGAGGGCCCTGGGTATTTGTTGCGCCCCTCGGGACGTTGCATGGCATCGCGCGGGGGAATACAATGAAATAACAAGATAACAAGATAAAAGCCTCGTGTTGGACTTCAAAGCGGAACGGCGGCTTGAATAGAGGCAGAGTGATGCAGAGTCTGCGCCGTGGCGATTTCAAAGCACGAGTCTGCGTTTGTGGAAGGCAGGCTGCTCGGGCAGGATATGCAGACATGGGATACTGCATATAAACAGCCACACGATGGTGTGAATATGTAGGCCTTAAAGCTAGGGTAAGTAACTCTGTTTAGGAACACTTTTTTTATATTGGGTGAGATGGTCCATCTATCCTAACAGTCGTCAATCCATTGTGTATTCAGAAAAAGGAACAAAAAAAATCAGGCCTCTGTGGCAGCTGTACGACCGATAAAACTCTGACCAATGAACGCCCCGCGGTGCGCTCTCAAAAAACCAATCAGATGTCTTCATGTCTAGTTCTGCCTACGCCCCCCTCTGTCCCTTCGAGAGCAAGCCATGGAGCAAGTGCAGTTGACTTCTGC
>JBCAUF010000057.1:20962880-20974611 GCA_038406115.1 Haemulon aurolineatum | reverse complement strand
ACACACACACACACACGCTAAAGATGCAAGTAGTTATCCACAGAGGTGCTGATGCACACGTGCAGCACGCAAGCTAGGAAAAAATACACATTAAAAAATGGCCTGAAATTGCAGCTCTAAAATATCACACTGCAGTATTTCATACACTGCCTGCATTTCTCTCAGCCAGAGGTGAAGACAGTAAATGCAGCAAGGAACCTCGACTCTGTCCTGAAATAATACGGATGAATTTTGAGTTTAATCATGAAAAGGCTTGAGCAGCCTTATACTTATGCTCAGGTACTGTAGGAGAACATGAGAGGTCATTATCATCAGGTCATATGCTGTAGACAAAACTAATCGGCTTAATTTCAAACTAATAAGGTTACAGTGACATGAATTCAGTTGTCAACGTAACATACAGGATTAAGTTCTTGTTTTTATGTGCTTTTGCCTCTTCTCTATTATTTCATTGTTTTTCTCTCTTCCCCTGTGGGAGAAAATACCTAAAATGTTTATGTAAAACTGCTGAATCACCTTTAAATAATCTCTTGAATAACTCAGAGGAGGCACCGCAACCTTTGATGAGTGACAGATTATCCTATTTTAAAGACTGGGAGACTCAATTTCTTGAGATATGTTTGTTGGAAACTAGTTCTGACTGCACTTTGGTGTTTAGGGAAGAAGACAAGATGGCTAAGAAGAACTGTAAAAGCCCCTCTTTTTGACCTTATCCTCGAGGCTAGTCAAAGGGGGGGGTGGCAAGCTGACACTGTGCATTTGATGCTATGCATTTGATGTGCAAGGCTGTCTTCCTGGTACCAGTACTGTAACAAAATACA
Organism: Haemulon aurolineatum; assembly: GCA_038406115.1. Taxonomy (NCBI): domain Eukaryota; kingdom Metazoa; phylum Chordata; class Actinopteri; order Lutjaniformes; family Haemulidae; genus Haemulon; species Haemulon aurolineatum. The sequence continues at coordinate 20,973,790 of JBCAUF010000057.1, read as the reverse complement.
GTCATTTAAGATAACAGAGATCGTCCAGAGAGTGTTTTTTTACTCGACAAGCAATTGCAAGACAGACAGAAAGGAAACTTCAGAATAACACGGTGAAGATAAACTCTAACACTGATAAAAAAGCATAAAAGAATAAGAGGATTAGGACATTAATTCACAATTCCCTCGTCTTTCAAAGTGAAAAGCTGAATGCAAGTTTGAGATGAATACTGGCAGTTATATAGAAATCCAACATTTTGTTTTAAGCTTCATAAATATCTTCATGGACACTCTGTGCAGTCTGAGGGCAAGAGTAAGTTCAAGTTTCTGAATTGCAGCTCTGAATTTGATTAGATTACAGAAACATGAAGATATATTCAGGCAAATTTGAGGTCTTTGAAATTCATGAGTGTCCTCATCGTTTGCCCTTCCCGACAACCATGTGTAATGCATAATACGAATTTTAGTGTGTTTCAGAGTTCAAGCTGATGTTCTGTCTCTTGCTCTCACTCTCACCAGGCTCATAGCGCAGCGTGCATGAGAGGCTACAGCCAAAAGCTCTTAACACCGAGACCCGGCTCTGAGAAACAGAAGCTTTGTGAGATGCAATGGGCATCAAACCTAAACACTTTACCATTAAATCCACTCAGCACCTCTGACAGGTTTCAGATAGCTCACTTCGCTTGCTTCCCTTCAACCTGTGACAGACTGAGTAAAAGCATATTGACTGAACCAACTCCAATAAAAATACCCATTTTACACATTTACCGCACCATGAAATGCTGAGATAAGTAGAAATTCAACAAGACTGAAACCAAGAGCTCCGTGTTTGTGCACCACATGAATTTGAATTAACTCTCATGTGCAATTGCTTTGAAGTGCATGGAGATTTTACAAGGTTACCATAATTAAAGGTCCAAGTAAATCTCAAACAAATAAATTGCATGAATGGGGAAAAAAATGCTGCCTTTGTTGCTCTGGATGCTCCGTGGTTTGGAGGACAAAAGATAAACTTTGTTTTGTACGCCACCATTTCACAGCAGAGCAAACTTTATTACGAATTCAGCAATGTTGCGTAAGGTGGTATCCAGTAACCTCATGTAACTTGCCTTTAAAGGGCATGAATTATTCTCCACTCTCAATACTTACATTTCTGCTTCGTAAACAGTTGCAGCGAATGCTTGGAGGTGCTGTGTTCCTGCTTGCTTGCTGCGACTGGGTAATTCAATCTGAGCTTGTTCTTGGGCAAGATCATTAAGAGGAGTTAGGTTGTGCAGGTGGGCTACTCTCTGAATTCCTCTCACTCTCTCACACTCACACTCGCAGAGATGATGCCAGTCAAGCAGGGGAATGGAGAGGAAAGTATTGCACCTTATCAACAATCCAACTTTTATTAAAAGGGACAGCTCTTCCCAAAAAAACATATTTTGCCTCTTACCTGGAGTGCAAGTTATCCATACAGATTGTTGTGGGGGGCGCTTTGTGGTGCTCAAAGCGCCCCCCCCAAAAAATGCAGTTAACTCAATAGCAGCGTCTCTTTTCATAAATCGTAACCCGGTTACCCAAGATAATCCACAGACCTTGTTGTGAGCAGTTGGAACTATGTTCTTTCCACATTACAGCGCACAAGGAAGCGTGCATCAACTCCTGACAGCGTGGGATATAAACATTAATGGTGTCCTCCTTAAATGGTAACGTTGGTTTAGTTAGTTGGATTAAATGCCTCTTTAACACACTTAAGGAAACAAAGAACATAGCATAACAACAGACTTCAACTTTGGCCACTTTAGGCAGCAGCAACACTGACATATCACCCCCTTTTACGTTGACGTGTTGAACCTGTTAGCAAACAGCTGTTTTTCAACACATCCAGCAGTTACACAGAAACATTATCATTGATCCGGGGTCATTTTTCTAGCCACCTGGCAAATGTAATTCCAATGTTGGCTCTCTTTTAGTTGTTTTTTCTCCAACTCCTGAGGGAAATCAGGCTCTGTAGCTGCTAAACACTCCGCTATGTTCAGCTACTTCTTAATTGTGTCTGTCTGCTGTTTGATGATAAGCAGCTATACTGTATAGTGAGTGTGAGAGTGAACAAAAAGGGTAAAGTTATGGGTTGGAACAACTAAGGAAAATGTGAAGCTCCATAAAGCCCAGATCTGTAGGTTACTCTCTACAAGCAACACGTAAAAACAGACACTCATGTTGTTGCGTTGTCCTTTAATAGCCACGTTTTCTGCATGCTGACTCTGCATGCTTGTCTGATGCTGGATACCAGCCACGTAGAACAAGAATTGTTATTTTACTGTGTTTGATTGGCTCTTTGGCCTCATGAGGCATCCTGTCATGGAGTCAAACTTACCAGGAGAGGTACTCTGAACTATGAAATCATTACGAAAGATGAGCACAAGCTGTTCACAGCGGCGAGGAACATTCCTGTCGTCTTGTCTCGACTGTGGCTGGCGAGTGTGCGCACATGATTAGACACGGACTCTCATCGTAGCATGAATGGTTGATTGGTGTATGAACTGCATCGACCTGTGGACACGGAGAGTATGATCAAGCTTTCGGCTTTCAGCTTTTTCCTTTCTGTGGGACTTTGCGGGTGAAATAGAGGTCAGCAACATTTGTTTGCGGTTGATGCTCTCAATCATTCTTACTACTCAGCAGTAAATGTAATAACTGAATTCCTCTGAAGCACTTCGGGAGTTTTGCCAAGCTCCCCCGAACTGTTTTCATGTTGATGGAAATTGCAGAGTTCTCAAGTCAGACAAGGCAGAGATGTGACAGCTTGACTGGTATTTCGAATCTGTATTGGAGAAAAAAAATAAATAAAAAACACAGCCCAGCTCACGAATGCACTGCCAGAGCTCTCTTCGAATAAATCTCTCAAAACATAAACTGGTCGCTCAGTGTTGTTGCTGTATTATTTTTTTCACTATTATCTTACAAAACAGCGGGCCAGGTGTTGAGAAAACCAGTCAATCATCCATTGTGATGAAAGCGCAGCGAGGCTGAAACTAGCAGTGTCAGCATTGCTCCCAATCTCAGGGTTTCAGCTGTCACCGCTTCTCTTTTTTTTTTCCCCCCGCTAATGGCTTTATGTTGCAGAGGTAAAGCGGAAGAAACAGGGAGAAAGAGAGGGAGAAAGTGTGTGTGTGTGTGTCGAGGGGGTGGGGGGCTGCAGTTTGTGAAAGGATAAGCTTCTGCCATTAGCACTGATCCTCCGACAAGCACACTCCCTTTCAGTCATGTTGGGTGCTACAAGGGAATGAATTTCTCCAGTTTGTGTGTGCACGTGCATGGAGAAGATAGGGAGTGAGCGTGCCTGGGCGGGTGCATATACGTGTCTACATGTATGTGCATTCATGTCTGCATACATGTGCCCGCACTCCCTCTGATATGCAAATGATGTGAGCTACCCATTCAAATGAGCACAGCCCTGCGCCTGCTTAATTCACCCTCTGAAGTTGAAGAAAGTGGAGTTTGGGTGGTGATGGGAAAGAGAGAGAGAGAGAGAAAGAGAGCAGGCGTCGGTATGTTCAAGTGGCGGGCGTTGAAATTGGACGATAATGGCGAAGAGAGGAGAGACGGAGTAGGGTGCACAAACAACAAAGAGATACTCAAATGAGAAACGAAAAAAAAAAAAATCCTCGGAGGTAGTTTAGGTTTCAGAGAGTTTAAATATCACCTGGAGATTGACAGCCATTTTCTCTGATCTTATACAGTCAGCTCATTTCAGCGGCACCTCATTCATCCCCTTTGTTGCGCCACCTTCACAACCTGCCTTTATCTGGCTCTCTCCCCCGGAGCCTGCGATACAATCGATGGGTCTGGACAACTCCCTGGGCAGTTAGCCTTGACGGCTGACAGGAGCTGGTTTCCATGCACGGCCTTGATGCATGCATGCGTGCGTGTGTGCGTGTGTGTGTGTGTGTGTGTGTGCGAGCAGGGACTCAGGTGTGGGGAAAGGTTTTTGCAGACTGGTGTGATTAAATGAACGAAAAAGGGGAAGAGAGACTTGAGTGGCGACTTTTTGCTCCAAGGCGAAGCACTTACAAGTTTGCTCTTTCAATTATAATCCCATGAAGCTGCATTAGAAAATATAACACCACTCATTTATCTTCCTCTTTCAACCCTTTCGCGAAGTGAAGCAAAATCTCCCGGCAACATTTTTAGGTAGCAGTTCCCACGTAAAGCTCGCTCGCCCTTCAGTTTGTCCTCCCCGAGCGTGTTACATCCAAATGATACCAGCTTGGTCCACGTTCCCCCCGTTTAAAGCGGCAGTCGGGTCACCTCGCCACACATCAAAGACACTCTGCCAGCTTAAGCGACTCATTAGGTGACAGAGCACTAAAAACAAACTCCTAATTGACTCACTTTTGGAATAAAAAGCCTCACACTTCCCCCAGGAAAAAAAGGCAATGAAAACAAGTTGGATGTTGTCAGAAGTTTCAAGTTCCTCCCTCTTGCGCGCCACGCATTAATGAGACTCATCTGTTTGGACCTTGTTTATCAGACTTGTCTTTGACAAAACTTCAGGGCGAGGATTCTTTTGACAGCACAGTGTTTCTCTTGATTTTCCCGCTACCTTTTGACCCAGAAATGAGGATCTTTCTCTTCTTTGAAAACAAGTTTGCGTTAACCCACTTAAATTCAGTTCGCTCTGGTCTTTGATTGATGCGTTCGCAGCGTTTATTTCAAATTGTATAAAATTGTGAGTGAGCTGTAAGAGCCTGAAATCTGCCTCGCAGTTGTGAAACTATAAACGTTATGGCTGAGACAAAACCAGCGGGTTTACAGGTGTGGCGAGAAAATTCTCTTGTACCAGGGGGCCTTGCTGTCCCAGCGCACTTTGTGTGTTGCCATGGAAATAAATCAATCACATCGGCACGCAAGCCCTCCAAGGCTTATTGGATACTGACCTTTGAAATTTATGCTGCAAGAGGTCACTCTTCAGGTGATGGGAGGCAAAGCAGGCGTAAAGCCCCCAAATTTCAGACGACAGGACACTTCTTCTGAAGACCTTGAAGGTAGCCGGAGCAACAACACATCCACTCACGCGTTCTTGTTTGTGCTCACGTCAACACACATGCACACTTACCGCTCACCACACACACACACACACACACACACACACCTCCAACCCTCCCGCAGTGACATTTGAAGGACAGCGGCCTGCGGGGAGAGCTGGTTTTGAGAGGTTAGACGAGGTGGAGGGCTGGCTGGCTGGGGGTGTGAGGTAAACAACACCTCGGAGTTCAGCGTGCATGCCTAATGTGCTCTCTCGCACTGGCGGCTCCGCCGGGCAAGGCTGCCGATGACAAGCTGTCTGGAGGAGTCTCCTGCTCCTGCAGCATCTCACTACCTCCCGTCTCTCGCAAGGTTCGCGAGCTCTGGCCAGCAGCGACGACTCGGCGTACACTTCCTGCTTTTGTGTCCCTGCCCTGTCGTTGGCTTTCTCCTGTCCCTGCTTCCGATTGTCATGACTCTTTTCCTGTTCTCTCATATCAGATAATCATTAATTTAAATATAAACAACAGGTATAAAGGTTGAAGCAGCTTTTACTTAGTTTCTTTTTGTTTTTCTGAACAACGTGTTGAAAGACGTAGGTTTTTTTGTGGCTCGGACTGATTTTTTTTTTTTTGTGGTTTCATAGCAGAAGTCAAAAAACACCGGGGCATTCCCTTTAACTTTGTACAATTTTATGAAATGCATACTAATGATATAATCATGGTCACTGGCAGCAATGCACACATGCAGATCAAAATACAAAGATATGTACAAATGTGAATTGTACACTCTTAAGGTGTGTTCAGACTGAACGCGAAGTGAATTGAGGCGGTGTGACTGCGTACAAATTCAGTGTGGAGGTGGACGCAGGTTTACTCTAGGCAGCATGAATTGAAGCAAAAAAACAAAAAGAAAACAAAAAAAAAAAAAACGTGTCCGCACAAGTTGAAACTGTGGCAAAAAAATGTGTGCTTCTCCCGAGCTGTTCCACCGCAGTCTATGAACATACAGAGACGAGAAGGAGGAGGGGGAAAAAGTGATTCTGGAGGAAAATAACAGAAACAAATTGAGATCCTGGTTAAGTTTCGAGAGCAGTCTGAGTCAGAGCTGTAGCACACACATACTGTACAAAGGCACACTCTGCTCACACACACACACACACACAGTTGGTGCATTGTTAGGTAGTTAACAGCTATCATCGGGACTGTTGGTGCGTTAGGCTGTTTTGTAGCGTAAACACTCCGGCAGTCAAACTTGTGCGGATGACGCGAGGTGAAAATTCACTCCGAGTTCAGTCTGAGCACACCTTTACAGCTATCTTTATTTATTTTTTTTTACTATAGTGGTTTTTACCCCCAGACCTGAGTTCAATAACCTCATTTGTTCATGTCGTCCAATTGCAGCCCATCTCTCTACTGATTGGTCTCCGAGAGGGCACAGGTGCTATCTGATTGGTTGTTAAGTTCAGACAAGTAGAAGCAAAAACAGACAGTAATGAATACTGTTGTATTCTGAGGAGATAAAAATCACATTGACATCATTTACTCAGGGCATACACATAGAACATTTATTGCTGCGTAGTCAGGCTTTAACCTTTGATGCCATATTCATGGACACAAGGATTTGTCTCAGAAAGATAGGAGGATATATCTTTGAAGCTAAAACAGCCCTTGGTTGCTTCGTGTTTTCTCTCTTCAACCTTTAATCTCAGGTATCCTCACTGACAAACAGGACACTTCAGGAAAAGGCAATCACTTCACCTGAAGTCATAAACACACACACATACACACACACTCTCTCTCACACACACACACACAACTGTCTTTACTATCGCTCATTAATACCCAACACGGTGTGATAAAACATAGTCATCAAAGTGATTTTGCATGATAAAAAAGGTCAAACCCTCGGATTTTCTCACATCACCTCATTCTTTTTGAGAAATAAAAAAAAAAGCAAGGTAATGATCAAAACACTGGGGATACAACAGTCTACCTCTAGAAATCAGGCTTAAAAGATGAGCATCTCCTCGTCGGATGGAGCGACTAATCAAGTGGCAGACGCCAAAATAAGTTTGCATTAAAAGATGCAAAGTTTTGTTCATTGTTACAGTGTCAGCTTTCGATGGCGTGTGAAAGGGTTTGCTACAACATACTGTGTGGGTGGAGAGATGGGGAAGAGAAGATGAGTGCATCAGGGTATCATTTCAAGAATAAGCATACTGTATTGCAATCCCAGAACCATGCTTAAGGAACACTAATGTGTCCGTAATCGATATGTTGCGGTGTAACTCTCAAATTAAAGCTTTCGTAGAGATGGTTTACGCTATTCATGGTTTTTAGCATAGGAGGCTAAAAGCAAACAAAGTTCCCTGTGTGCGGCCAGGAAATGTCTTGTGAGCTAGAACGATCCTCGTGTGCTGAGTGAATATGGCTGTTCCCATCTCTGGTTGTCCCCTGGTACTCCAACATTTGAAAAAAAAAGAAAAAAAGAAAACAAAAACAAAAACAAAAGAAGAATCCACGAGGAACCAGTGTTCCCAAAGAGAAATGTGCTGGAGGGAACAATCACTTCAGCGCACAAAGTTTGTGTGAAATTTTTTGCTTCGTTGTTTTATACACTGTCCACACCTTAAAAAATGTTATAAAACTGGAAGCCACTGGCAGACAAAAAAGTCCTAGACAACAAGTCAAAGAGATCGTATGGGTTAAATTAAACGGGGGCAAAGTAACGGCAACACTTGTATGTGCCTATTCTCTTTTTCTACAAAAATAGTGGAATAGAAATCACATCGTTATCACCCAACATTGACATCTTGATACACTTCTGTATATAGATAAAAATCTTGGTTAAATGCAATTCCATCATGCAGTCAAGGTCCCTTGCAACTCCCTGTGGGTTTGTCCATTCATCTCAAATCCGTAAGCATGGTGGGAGGAAGTGGTGTCAAAAGGAGTGTGCTTTTAAGTCTCACTTTATTAAGTAGCTGTGAACCATTTTTTCTTTTTTTTCCCCTTTTTTTTTTTTTTTTTTTGGTGCACACAAGGCTGCCCCAGGCTGGTGCCGTTTGTAAAAAGCTCCGTCCAACCTGGCTCTCTTTTCACACTCGTTTCTTCATTTCTGATTGAGTGCGAGACGCTGGAGAGAGAGAGAAAGAAAAATAACCAATTTCACGAATCACTCCATGCACGGTTATGCCTCCGCGATCTGTCAATTCCTTTTCGTTCTCCACTTTTCACTCAAGGCTAAGTTGACAGCGGCACACAACGCTTTGATCAGTCGATACCCATCTCCTGTTTCAAAAAAACACAGAGGTATGGTGAAGTGATGAGAATAATTTAATTCATGCCTTGGATACCTGAGGCAGTGCTCGCACACACAAACACACCCGCCCGCGCACGCACACACACACACACACACACATATACAATGAGCACACCCTCTTGAACTCTCCTCCACCTTGCGTTTTACTCTGAACTCAGCAGAAGGTCCAGTGCCAGAGTGAGTAGGACCTGTTGTCTCCGTCTGCCAGAACAGATGGACATTAGATCCGCTTTCTGCTTGCCCAGCCAAACAAACGACCTGCCTCCTCCTTTTCCCAGCCTTCCTTCCGCCTTGATGTATTCCACCATCTCCGAGCCTCCTCCCTCTTAACTTGCCGCACTGCCTCTGAGACACAAACGAATCAAAAACAGTCTCTGTTGGCACGGATAGCTGTATCAGTTTGGGTACTTCTATTTTTGCATTTTCAACCTCAGCGCACCCAAGCCGACGCGGAGAAAAGGAAACTACAGTAGAGCGACAGCAAGACTCTTCGCTTTGAGTTTAAGCTCTTTTGTCTCTGCTCCAATTGACTCCCTGATATGAATGGGCCTCCTGGTCCTCCAATGTGAGCAGAGCCTTCCATGGCCTCCTCTCCAGGTACAGCCCCTGAAGAGGGTATGAGGACCTATCTTCAGCCCTTGGGCCTCAACTCTGCAGGCCACTTCCTCACCAGCAGGCTATCGCAAAGACCACTCCCCTAGGTAGCACAAAATAGGACATGGGCTTGTCACAAATGTATAGAAAACGGGTTGAGGGGGGCAAGATGAGGGTTCGGGTTTTTGGAATACGGGACATCATGTGTCATCAAGCCTCTCTCTCACTGATGGGAGCAGAGAGAGTGAGAGGGACGGCAATGGGTTTAGATCCAAGGAATGGAGAGACAAAGAAGAGTGAACAGCAGGTTTCATCTGTTTTTCCGACAAGGTCCCACTGTCGTCTGGCTCGAGCTCTTCCCTTTGTACCCTTGCTCGCCATCTCCCATCTCCCCTCTTCCCTCGCCTCTTCTTGTATCAACTAACACCCCTGTCCAGGGGTTGGCCAAGAAGCCTTGGGGGTCCATGAGTTCCAGGCCCAGAATCTCCCTGCGGCCCTCCCTGCCCCGGGACGAGAGCAGCATCCCCCCTTGTTCCAGGCTGCCTGTGCTGTTGCACTTCTTGACCGCTCCCCCCGGGTACACCAGGGAGCTGGGCGACAGCAGTGACGTCAGCGACAGGCTGCTCAGCGTCTCCGACAAGTGTTCACTGTTGCCCGCTTGGCTGGAGCCGCAGCCCCCGATCGATGACCCGATGCCTATGCCCAGGTCCTCGTCCGAAGGGTCGATGGAATCGTCACGGGTGTAGCCCGGGCTGGTGCTACCCCGGCCGCTGCTCTGGCTCCGCTGGTGGCCCCTGGTGGCCTGGAGGGTGAGGGCCGACGAGGGGCTCGGCCTCGGTCTAAGGGTCTGGACCGGGGAGGAAATGGCCGTGCTGTCCGCGGGCAGCTGGAGTGGGCACACGAGTGGTAACGGAGCTGTCGGCAACGGCAACTCCAGGTTCTGCGGCGGGGAGACGCTGAAGCTCAGTCCCTCTTCCAGGGTGGTCTGAAGGCTGCCCTCAGAGCTGCCTGTAGCAAGTGATGAGTCACTGTGGGATGGATACTGCAGACAGAAGGAAGGGAGAAAGGAAAATTTAACAACTAACATTATGTAATATCTGTTATTTTGATCGCACACACCATTTTTTGCATCTTGAACGTTGATTACAAACTAGCTTTCTAAATAATTCAACCATCTTAATTGTATTATTATTCATATATTTTGCTTCGCCATTCACATCAGTATAATCTGACTGTGTATCCATCCCCTCCCACTCCTTATCCTCCTCCTTCTCCTACCTGTGTGCAGAGCATCTTGCTATGGGCTCCCGGAGAGCGGAGCGAAGCCCAGGAGGCCGGGGAGGTCAGACGAAGGCCCCTTGACAACCGCAGGCTCCTGCTGCGGGGAGGCGCTGGGATGGCTGCTCCTGCGGGGTGGAAGAACTCCGCAGGCAGGTGGAAGAGAGGGGAAATGCCACTGGCACCTCCTTCTCCCTCCTTGTTTCTCCCCTTGTTGCTGCTGCTGCTGCTGGAGACGCCACCTTGAGGAGGTAGAAAACGCTCCATTTCTATCACGGTGTCAGTCCGTGCATTGCGTTTCCACTTTTCTTGCACGTTCCAGTGAAACTCACACATATATGTTGATGTTTTAATGCGTAATGTGGGTCTGAGCATATGCTTTGTGAAGCTACTTAGTGTCAAAATTGAAACTAAGTTTAATTGACTAAAAAAAAAAAGAAATGAGTGGTAACACCTCGCTCCGGCATCTACTCAGATGTGATTCAAATAATTTTTGGCAGCTTGTTGAGGTTCAAGTGGCTGTTGTGTGCTCCCTATTGCACTGTTGAGAGGTACATTTCTAGGACCTATATATTTTCTCCTGGAAATATCCTTTTTGTGAATAGAATTTAAATCTTTTCTCTCTCTTTTAAATCTTTGGTCATACTTCAAACATATAACAGCAAGAATTGAAATTTAGCTTGTTTGCTGGTCCAAATACATATTCAAATCCTTTACAAATC
>JBCAUF010000057.1:20691534-20702633 GCA_038406115.1 Haemulon aurolineatum | reverse complement strand
ATCGCTCTCAGGCATAGGTTTATTCATGAATTCACTGGTTTATTTTATCTGCATGGCTGTCCAATTACAGATTTGAAGACATATTAGAGGTGCATTTTCAGTCTGCTGATTAAGACTTTAACTTGTCAGTGAAGGCTTTCAACATAAACATACAAGGCTATTCATTCCGTGATTTCTTTAAACTCTTTCTTTAGGGTGCTTGACGCTTCAAAAGGCAGCGTTGGCAGTGCTCAGCCCGTCAGAGCTGCCTCATACAGTGTGAAGAGTGACCAAGAAATCAGTCACGCCAAGACACATTTGATTTGTCTAGACTGACTACCTTTTTCATTCTTTAAATAAATAAATATCCATATTAGAGCAACATGACAAATGGCATGCAATGAATTTTTATATTTATTTATTCATTTTGACTTCTTAAGCCCTTCTGTGGCTATTATGATGAGACATACAGTATAGTTTCCCATTGATCAAATTTGGCACATTATCCACACAGGCTAATCTCCCACACAGTAAGCTAATAGACTCAATAGACTATTAGACAAAAGCTATAAAGATACCAAATGAAAGGATTTGCAACCCACTGTCTGTGTTAATACCTGGCTGTCACCTTGAAATTAAGTGGAAATGTCGCTGTCCTCCGTGAGGCTTTAAAGGAGGGTTTGAGTCATTAGAAATGCTGAAAGTGTCTGAGGTGTCTGTGTGCTGTTGTGTGTTGTCCATGCATGTTAAGTGTTAGAGTAGCCATGCTTTCACATCTTTTATCCCAGATGTCCGCCTGCATTCAGCCAAAAACCCTCTTGCTCCTCTCTTCTCTTTGAAGACCTTGCCCATTACCTGCCTTTCAGGAAAAGCGTCATTTTAGTTTAGTCAGACGATGACTCATTCTGACTCACTTTTTTATGTTCCATTTTTGTCATCTACTCGTTTTGTGTGAGTGTGTGTGCATGTGTGTGTGTTCGGGATGGGAAGGGCGTAGAGGGAGAAAACTGTTCAAAATCTCTCTAATGTGCCACATAATCAACGGCCTGAAAAAAAAAAAAAGTTTGCTGTCGGTGTGAATGAGTTGACATGAGTTGTATATGTTCTCCTACAAATTTATTTTAATTACTCTTACTCATTTCTGCCTATATCATTCTCTTTTTGCCTCTCTGTGGGCCTTGATCCACCCTGATTGGATTTAATGATCAGACTGGTCTTCTGTCATCAGTCAATAAATATTATGAGCTCATAATATACAATCAATCAAACGTATGTAAATATTTGGCCACTGTGAGACACACACAGATCTTTTTGATTGTTTAAATTTTTCTTCTTTATTGTAAGAGGGTGATCCAGTAAATGATCAATCAAAAGACTCACCGCAGAACCACACAGATTTTTCTGTATTAATGATTAGTATTAGTATTGCACCCTCGGATGACCCTCAAATGATGATCGCTGCTGATTAAAGCAATGTCTCACTTTGACTGAAAGTGCTCCAAGGACTGACAGCACGGATAAAAAGTCCACTGTGTCATGGGAACACTGAAACCTTTTAATGTGGTCTTTACTAATAGACGCATTTAACTCCTTTAGTAATTTAGAAACTGATTAGACAGAAATCCACACCCAATTTTGGCTCTGATTCATTATTTAGGGAACTGGAGTTTAGTTTAATTGGGCCAGGCTTTAAATATAAGAGAGCATCAAAGGATTAACATGCTAGAAACTGAAAATGTCTGTGATTTTATACAGAGTATACAGAGATAGGGGAAGAAACCAGAGCCAGCCTCCCACAAAAGGATTAAACATTAATAGCACATTAGATGGCTTTCTCACGTCTGGCTTTCCTGTGGCTCCGAGACAAACAACAAGGATGGTGCTACAAAAAGGACCATTGATCTCCAAGCGAGCCACCCTCCAGGGGTTCAACAAGATTATAAGCTGAGAAGGGAGAGAAGGTTTTTTTTTTGTTTGTTTGATGCAGGCTTTGAGGGACAAAAAAACAGGTAGATAACATTGATCACGTTGACATATATTTGTGGTCCTGCTTGAGTTTTTATTAATTTAGATAATACCCATGGGTCTGTTTTATTGAAAGTTTCAGCCTGACAGAGTGATGATTTGTAGATAGAAACTGATTTCGCAATAACCAAAACAGAAAAGTAAAACTTTATTCATTAAGCTCCAAGGCCTGTCAAAACAACAGTTTGGTCAATCACTAATTTGCTTAAGGGGAGCAAAAATATCAATAGAGGTTTGGGAGTGTGGTGCTGAAAAACTTCATCTGTCTCTTTTGTTAATATATGTGCATGTTTTTGCTGCTATCTACACTGACTTATAGACAGACTCGCTCGTCAAATTTTGATTTTGTGCGAACTTGTGTGAACTCTCTTGTGGCTGTTTTGGCAGCAGGCTTTCAAGTACTTATTAATGATGAGAAACACAATACTCCCTCTAACTACGGTGGGCACTCATTCGAGTAATGTTGAAAAATGCTGCTTGTAAATCCTTAGAAAGATTGGCACTTCTCACACCAGCAGTGAAAATATTTTCTACTGGGCTAGTATTTCTGTATCATCATAGAGATTCATTCATCGCAAACAAACAAATATTTGAATGAAGTTTGAGCAGAAGAGCACTTGAATGTACATCTGTCCCTGAAAATCTATTTCCTGAAAAATACATTAGTGTGTTAAATATGTTAATTAAAATACAATATGTATGAAATTAAAAGTCATTCATGAAAACAGTAATCATCAGGATTTTCTGTCACATTATACTTTGTCAGGTAGATGAGCATAAATGGCAGCTGAAATGATGATCAACCCTGATATTACTGAACATTTCTGAATTTGCTGTTATCCTCAGTGTCCATTTCTGTAAACGTGTTATGGCAGTTGAGGATCAGGGGAGTTAAACACACCGAGTTCCCTCTGTAGAATTAGGTACTCTTAGGATGTACTGTACCAGCAAAGAAAATCCTTTCATCTGATTTGGTGAAAGTCAGAGTCAATCACAGTAACACGTTCCTTTGGAAACTTTCTTATCTTAGACAATTGCTGGATAATCAGCGGGGAACTAAAACATTTCCTGGACTGTCTGTTCATCACATGGTGCTTTATCATGTAAAGAAGGCGGATGAGGTGATGCATCCCAGACATGCTATTACTAAAAAAATGACAGTGAGGCTCTTCATCATATGTGGTCCATTCGCTTGTAAACACTCACAGCAGAACACTCTGACTCTGACTGTATGCACACAACTTAGTAACACAATCAAGAAGAGACAGAGATAGATGTTTTATGACAACAAAGAGGGAAGAACAATAGCTCAATATGGATATACCATCACACACCATTCGTTTTGTCCATCGGTATTCAGAGGAGTCAAGCGCATGCTAAAAATCAAGTGCTCCAAAAAAGAAGAAAAGCAGTGTTGATATGTGCTGCGCAGACCCTAAGTCCTGCCTGCAAGAAAGGCAATTTATCATTTTTCTCATTTAATAAAACGGAACAGGTCGTGTTCACTACTCTGCTCGTGCCAAACCCATATCCCCTTGAACCTGTGGGAGCAGGAAAGGTGGTGGGAGGTGGGCCAAATAATATCACCCAAAGTAAACAAGTGAGGATCAAAAGAGAGATTGAAATGTTCCTGAAATTAAACTTGTCACTATACCTTCTTTGCCTTTAAATATAGCCCTGAACAGAAAATGTGGAGCAAGGACCACTGATTCCATTTTCACATTTTTAGGGTAGGATGTCTCAGATTGTGTATGAAAGCTGATGATGCCAAAAAATTCAGCAGCTGAACAGCACTTTGAGTAAGAAGGATGCCTTTTGTCAGAATGCCAGGCAATGGCACTCTCATCTAGGAAAATCATAATTAGATCATTTCAATAGAAAACACCAGGTGAAAGGATAATACTATGCAAATGGAGATTAAATCATGGCTGTGTTAGCAAGAGGCACTGCGCTACTGTGGTGTGGTCTAGCTGAGCATCACAGTCATGTGATGTATGTCTGGGAAAATACAACGAACATTGTTGATATTTGTACATTTGTCCATGCCATTAATAATCTAGTATTGTTTAGACTTAGACATCCAGCCACTGGGAAAGAAAATTACTATTAGTTTAAGTCAATTTGGGCATATACAATATAATCTGACAAGGCATGCCAACACCCACTTACAATGACCACTGTAAACCACACAGCCACACACACAATCATGAGGCGTAAAGTGCAAGCGAACATGCCTGTCACAAGTTGGCTAATTAAGTTATCAATAGACAACAATAGTATTAATTTCCAGAACAGAACAGACACGTTGGCAGTAATTAGAAGTGTCCTTTCCCTCTGTGCCTCATTCAGTTTTCATGTTAGAGAAAGGATTTGGAATGTACTGTGGTGCTCACATTGAATGATGCAAATAGATTTCCGCATAACCTGCTTGTAATCCACTTACATTCACAGTGGCTGCAGAAAATTATTTATATCCTTGCTTGCCTTCCCTTTTTTTCTTTTATACCTCCTCTTGCTTTCAGTTTCTGTTGGTCTCTGTCACAAATGGGTCACATCTCCCATGCCTTTTTGTAAGGGGATTGTGTGAGCACATCTACTTTTTCTATGTCACTATTGTGCAGTGAAGTAGCATCTAATTACCCTCATTGCGAGAAGATTATTTTGCCCTTTGTACTCCTTCAAATTACGCTCACAATTCTGATCATTACTTGGGCAACTGCTGTTGAGGATAGTTTAGGACCTGTGGGAACCATGTGATGTGTTAAACACCTCAGGGTGCAACCAGAGCACTGCTTTAGACTAAGGTTCCACTTTAATCTCTCTCTGATGATTTCCCCATGCTGCAAGACCTTCAAGCCAACTTGACAGTTTTCTCTTTATTCACTTGTTAATTTATTTCCAATTGCTCCATTCTTTCTGTGTGACTAATGCTATTGAAATGCAAAAACTTCAAATGCATGAAGGATCTCATGGAAGAGAGATAGGGCCTCCATTTGACGTCTATGTTCAATGATCGGCATGTTGTCACCAGTAACAGATCACAGATCCCACCCCGTCATGGTCTCCTTTCACTCAGGAGTCTAAACATATCCAAGTGCACAATGCAAACTGATACAGCACCCAAAACAGTATAGGAAAAAACATCTTGGATCACACAAGCTTAAAATGAAGGGTATCAACATGTACCTTCCATGTACCCATAGATGAAAAATGGCACTGATAAAGACGGTCCATATATCACAAAATGTGATCACTTAAATCGTATTAAATCACACAGTTGGCATTTGCTTCCTGTGCTAGAAATAAAACCAAAAAACATAAAATGAAGATGATCCAAAAATGGTGCTACAATGAAGTGTAAAATAAAACAACTATAATGACTCTCATATCCCAGGCACAGTTTCACAGTCCTTGCTCTTAGCACAATATTCTATACACCTAGCATGCCAAAAATAACCCAAAGGCAAAATTTCGTCCAACATTTTCTCCCCATTTTTCTCTGGCCCACAGGCCAATCAGGAAAGGAAGTATGCAAACTCCTTCAATGCTTATCTCTGTTCCCCCAGTCACAGCTTCTGCTGTGCTGACACACCCTTCCAGTAATCAAGGATGTCATGCAAGTCCTCGCCTTTAGCAAACTGCACCTTTTTTCGAAGGGCATTTCCGGCCGTCACATAACAGGCTTCATCCCGCTGGCTTTTCCGGTAGGGACGAAAGCGCTCCCAGATCCGCAGTGAGCTCTCTGATGAGTACTCCGGGCTGGAGGAGTAGCCAGAGTAACTGGAATGGTGGCGGGCAGGTGAAAGCTGGGAGTAAGATGCTGCATCCCTGCGGGAGCGTGTCAGGGGCTTTAGGAAGGAAACCCTCTGGGCTGGGGAGCCCTGGTGGGAGCCTTCATAGTAGAGAGCTGGGACGGAGTGGCGATGCTCCGAGCAGTGGTAGTCCTGCTGCACCTCCAGCTGCTGCTGCTGCTGTTGTTGTTGCTGTATTTGTTGCTGTTGATGGTAATGATGCTGCTTCTGGCTGTCCTGGTGTTGGGCACCAACACCACCACTGTCGCAACCACCACCCCCTCCACCGCAGCTCCCGCTCCCCACCAAAGGCAGCCTCTCAAGGGGCTCCCCACAGCCCACCGGACTCGCCCGGTCAGGGTACTGCTGTTGTTGTTGATTACAGGCATCTGGGCTCCTTGGCTCAGGAACATCCAAACTATACACCCTTGCTCCTCCACGTTCCCTGTCCCGACCCATGGATCCACAAGAGGTTGTGCTGCACTGTTTTTTGACAGCGTTCACAATAACCACAGCTGCGTCTGCACTCATTTGTCGCTGAATGGGACGTACAGCCGTGGCAGGTGGAGGGGGCCTGTAGGGGGGAGAGACGACAAAGCCACCACCACTGATACCTGGACGCTCAGAGAGAGGGGCATTCAAGGCAGGGAGGGGAGGCGGAGGGGGTATTTTGTTGGGAGCAATGACCTGGCAGGGCTCTGTCATCCCTTGGGAGAGTGGGATTAGGCCACGAGTAAGGGAGGACGTGCTGGTGGGGGGTGGAGAGGTGGGATTGGAGGAGGCTGTAGGATTAGTGGCGACCCCTGAAGCAGCAACTGCTGCTGCATCCAGTTTCAGTGCATCAATACAGTTGTTAATGATCTGGTTAACCTTGTCCACCTCCATGGCAATGGTGGAAATCTCGGATGCAGAGCCATGACCGTCATCCTCTGAGTCATCCCCAATATCACTTCCATCATCATCCCTCAAGTCTGCCCCTCTCATGCCTCCATGTCCACCGTCTACCACCCTCTCCATCCCTGCCCCTCCAGTTCTGACATCCATATAATTTCCTTTACTTGTGGCCATGGCCTCTGAAAAGGCAGTGGCCATCTTTTCCACTTGCGGGATAGAGGAAAGTCTGGAGGAACTGGTGTTGGCTGAGTGGAGCATTCCAGAGCTGGAGGATGTGGACATGGGCAGTTTGCCTCCATGGTGGTGCTGATACTGGTGATGCTCTCTGGACTGCTCCTGGAGCTTGTGTACTGCCGATGGGTCATTTGCTACTGCTGCTGCCACCTCTGGTCCATAGCGCATTTCCAGAATAGTTTTCTTGACACAGATGGACTTCTTCTTCTCATCATGCATCCGTTTCTTACGTAGACAATAGTAGACAAAGCCTAGAACAATGAGCATGCCAAAAAGGCAGCCCACAATGGTCATTATGTAGTGAGTAGTGGTGGAAGGTGTGGGGAGCGCATCATCTTGGTTTTGAGCCCGAGTGGCAAACTGGACGCAGGTGTGATTGTAACGGTGAGAATTGCGGATGGATGCTACACAGAAGGTGTAATTGGTGTGCGGTTTGAGTTTGTTGAGGGTAATCATCTCCTTCTTGTTCTTCAAATTCATGACATCGGACACGTATGTGTGATTGTATTGGGTTAGGATATACATTTTGCTGTAGGGTCTTGGAATATGCACAATGAGAGAAGCCGATGACAAGGAAACGTGATGGAGCTTGATGCTGGGAATGAAACTGTGTTCAGTAGATGAAGAAGAAGTGGTGGGCTGGTGGTATGGTCCCACACCACCAAACATCTCTGGTCCAATCCCCGAGGGACCATCCAGATCTGGTGGGAGAGAGGTCATTCCTGGAATCATCACTCCATCTCGGCAGTGATGGTACAAAATGTTTTTTGCGTTCCGACCAGCATGACCAGCAGCGATTAGTAAGGGGAAGCCATACATCTCCCGGGGTGTCTCACACTGGAGGCGGTCATAGGTGTGTGTGACATTGTTGAAGGACTCCAACCAGGTCAGGAAGCTGTACAGATCACAGCCACAATGGAAGGGATTCGCTGCCAGTTCACACACCATCAGCCGACTGAGAACTGTAAATGTGGATGGATCAATGCGGGCAAGTTTGTTGGATGACAAGTCAATGCTGCTGAGGCTTGGGCACTCCCAGAATGCATTGCTGGCAATAACCTCAATGAGGTTGTGCTGCAGGAAGAGGCATTGCATGCGGCCGAGCCCTCTCATCATTCCCTCAGTTAAGTTTGTCAGCTTGTTGTAGCCTAGCTGAAGAACCTGAGAAAAACACAAAGGTATCATCAGGACATTTTTATTTCATTTATATATATGTATATATCAAATCCTAATTCAAATTCATTGTACTGTATACTTAGACAAGCAGATAAAGCAGATAGATGTCTTCAAGCAAGTACATGTTTTTAGATGATTACCTCTACACTTTATCCCAGTTGTTAGTGACCATCACTCATAATACTATGTACGCAATGAAGTGCCTTTCAATTTTAAAGTAGAATAAATGAATACCACTGAAATGTAGTTCAATGATGTGTTACAAAGGGGCCAGTCTCAAACTAAGGTCTATTGTATTGTGAACAGTACTCTTATGTTACGCTCAAAGCTTTTCATCATCTATTTGCCCATCACCTGAAGGTTGGCTTGTCCTGCAAAGGCTCCATCCTCAATGTAGCTGATTTCATTCTTGGTGAGGTTGAGGTCAGTCAGGTTGGTGAAGCGGTACATAGAACTGAAGAGCACTGCTTTCAGCTTGTTTTCGTTCAGTCTCAAGTCGTGGACTGTGTTGTTGATGTGCTGGGGGATAGTCTCGTACGGCGGCTGGTTCTGACTGCAGATTGCCAGCCACACATACCCTTTGTCCCCCTCAATGAGCCAGCAGTCCCCATTGACTGTGTTGGGAAGGTGAGAGAAGAATAGGAGGGCGGGAAGAATAAGGAGAAGGAGAGTGGAGGTGGTAGAAGCACCTTGCATGATGTCGATGAAAGAAATCAGTAAGAAGCTGTACTTATTGAGGAGAAAAACGTAGGGCTGGGCAGGAAAGAAGGTTGTGTTTGCAGAAGAAAGGGAAGCAAGAAAGGTTGCTAGGAAGGATTTTCGTAGAGGAGAAGGGTGCTGATTAAGGGGTGAAGGCTTCACAATGCCAGTCACAGCTTTATGGTCATCATGGTGGTTAGCAGGGGACCCAAGTCATGTCATATCTTGTAGGGCCGCAATGCGGGGTGACACAGCTTGTCTTCATAGTCCCTCCCCAGACTTCAGCTTTGACAGACCCAAATGGACAGATCCTTGGAATAATGGAGAATCTGTAAGAGAATATAACAAAAGTAACATGAGAGCAACGCAAAAGCAATACAGTGTGATATTGTCATTGATAGACACATGATGGCAAAGACAATTCTTATTGCTTGCTTTTTGAATTATTTTTATTCAAGGGTTTATCAAAGATATTGGCAGTACCTTTTGTACAAATGTACTGGAGAATGACAATAAACATTTTCAAATCATGAATCTAAATGAGTAGTAAATGGATTCAGACTCCCCAAAATGTCAATGTCACAGAAATATTCTTTTCACTGAACCTGCAGGCATCCCAAAATCAATCTCAATTTTCCTCAGGCCTTGTTCCACACTTGTTTCTTTGGCTGGTGCTCCTTCTCATCATGTTAATATATTCATGCAGCATTGCCCTAACAGGTCTCCTTTTAGCCTAATGTATCTGCACTTAGTCATCTCCCCAGGTCCCCAGCTTATAAGGCTATGAGGTCACAAGGCTTTGACTGATACCTATGTGCACCTGCCAATCTTTCCAGTCCTGAGAGGGGGGGATTCCTTTTTTAAACACAAAGTGCAGCATTAATCACCCAAATGCTGACAGCACATTGTCTCCACAGACATTCCTTGTTATGACACTATCCTGCCAAAACCTAAGCTCTCTATCCCATCTGCATGTCATTTGAATAGCAGTCAAGCGTTTACATAAGGAGAGGATTAGCTGCCTGTTGCATCATGACTGATATTGTCCTCTTGCCGGCTCAGCAGCTGGGGAAAACATACTCACAATTACACACAAAAAAACCCCACAGACATACACACTAAAATGGCCACATACTCTCAGACAAGCATGTGCATAGGTAGACAGACACACTAAAACGCACGTGCATCCCAATTTAAGGGCATGCATGTATGCTCACAGGCACTTGTACAGACAAATCAGAGCTATCAAAATAGATTCTGAGCAATACACCAATGGTATGCTGCCTATGCAGTTTCTCTGTCGACAAGCAGTACTGTCATCTTGTGTCTTTGATCCCACATCTCCTCTTTTTCTACATTCTCATGATTCCCATCGTTATTCCATGAAAACAGCCAAGAAAATCTCTGTCTCCCTCTCTATCTCTCTTTCTCTGATGAACAGGCCAAATTCCTTCCTTGTGCTCCAAATTCAGACTTTCTAATTCCGACAGAGAATTGAACTCATTCCAGTCTATTCCAGTCCATGCTCCCCGGAGGTACCAGCAGAGAATCAGGTCCATCCTCTTCTTTTAATCTACTTATTACTGCAGAAATCATAATACCTAAAGCATGTGTGAAGTGGTATCATGTAGATCTGATGATCTCAGGCACCTGCTAGGTTAACTGTTTCCACTTATTAGGATGAGGTAAGGCAGATGAGACACAACACATGGTCTCAGTGCTTGTGTTTGACAGATTGATCTAACAGACGGATGTTAAAGAAAATAATGAGTATAATCTGGTAACAGGAAAACAGGTGTGAATGCTGGGTGGATAAGATTTGTAACAGACTGAGCAAGATTACAAAGTTATCATTTCCATATATGTGACGTACTACTAAACCAAGCTCTGTGGTCTACATTATGATACTGTTAGACATGAATAAGACAATTGAAAATACAAGAGCATTTGTAGCAAAAACAAATACACATTCATATAATCATTGGTCTATATAAACAGACAAAAAAATCACAAACACATTGCTGAAGTGATGTGGAGATAAATATATACATACATATATATATGTGTGTGTATACATTTCAAAATCTCTGCTACAAGCTCAGGTCAAGTTGAACATATCAATCCATGTTTTTGTAGTTAGAAAAAAAAAACTTTAAAAACTGTTGCTTCAGTTGGGAATGACGTGTTTCTAAATCTGTACTCCAATATCTTCATACTTTATAGATATGCTAATTAGTGACTCGTAGCAACGCAAGAGCCACGACTCCCCAAAGAGCTAGTAAGCTCTATGGGGAGTCGTGG
>JBCAUF010000057.1:20606355-20616415 GCA_038406115.1 Haemulon aurolineatum | reverse complement strand
TACAATTGTACAGATCAGTGAAACTCAAGAGTTTTTTATAGAAATGCCTTGTACACAATATAGATTCACGTGTACAGGCACACCTGGATCATCCAGGACCTGTTGTAATGCCAAGCCTGTAGGTTTGTTTTGTCTGATTATTGTGTGTCTTTGTTGTCTTTTTAGTCATACAAAGGGTAAAATTACAACACTGACCTAATAAATAAATTAATTGTAATCATTCCAGTTCTAAAACTCACCACAGATCCTCCTTTTCTCTGCTCACTGAAGGAACAAGTCAGCCATTTCATATATTCCTCTCTCACCTGGAAGATACAATGAATAACCGCTCATTAAGATGTGTTAATACCACCATCAATACAGTAAGTAGGAGAGTAACAAGAGCAGAGTCATGTGCAATAATAGTCTACCTCCTTGTTGAGCAGACAGTGGACTATGAACAGGAAGGTGCCCTGCTGGGAGTTGAGAATGATAAACAGGACCTGGAAAAAAAGATTTGTCTGGTACAGGCCCAGAATCCAGGTACAGCCCAGTATGACAAACTGGGCCACAATTTTGAACAAAATCAACCTGTAAAAAACAAGTATAGATTAAGAGGGTTTACTGTAACTGCAATGTACACTATTTTTAGTTTAGACTTCCTCTGTTAGATGACAAAATATGTATAACAAAGAGTACAGATCTGTGATTTTTTTTTTGTAATGCACATTAAATTACGCATGAATGGTCACTTCTGTTCTGTTCTGTTAAACTAGTCAAACAATACAATCCAGGCACAAATCTCATTTCTATGCAAACGATATTTTGAACTCTCCCGGCTGATACCTGGTGTCTTTGGATTGGGAAACATCACTTTTCATGTTGGCCAAGGTGGGTCTCAGACTCCATAATGTTGCACAGAATAAAATCCAATTGAGCTTAAAGAGAATTGCATAGACTGAGCTGAGATAAAACAGATTATTGCCAAATACAGACATTTGCTAAAGATTGGTCCAAGTTAAAAAAAAAGGCGGAGCTGATTGTATTTTCATTGAAATGCATGGGATGCAACTGCTAACATGCAATATACTCACTCCAAGGATAACAACCACAGGCCCTGTTAAAGCCCAGTTGAAATTACGTTGCCTCGAGAGCCAACACCTGCAAAAAGAATTAAACAAACAATCCTTTCAACCTAGATGCAAATCACACATAGAGGAGAATATGAATGAGTGCATTATTGTTTGTCCTACTCACGCCTCTGCCTCTGTAGCACCATATCCATCAGAATATACCAGTGCAGAGACACCCACAATCACAAATGGAACGCCATAGCCAATCAGGTAGAGCAATGGCCTGGGGAGGCCATCTCTCTGGATGACCTGCACCTTGGAGAGCCTCCGCACCAACAGGTGCAGCTGAAGCGCCTCCAGCAGCATCCACACAAAGCTTGCAACAACTAAGAAGTGGAGAAGGCCCGCCATGACCGTGCAGGCCAGCTGTAGACACATGATCACAATCTTGATACCAATAAAGTGCCACTTCGATTCATAGAGGTTCCAAGCTTCAAGCACAAATTGATACACAACAGAGAATTGTGTGCTTAATTTGAAGAAAACAAATGCATCTTAGTTTCACTGTACCTCCTGTTCAACATATTTGTCATTCCACAGCAGCAGTAGGTGGGATAAAGAGAGGTTGAGGCAGAGATGAAGACGGGCTGTGTTGTTGATCTTGGGGTTCCAGCTACACAGCAGGAAGGTGAGGATGGCCAAAGCAAAGAAGAATAGTCCAACAATCACACACATTCGGTTTAGCCACTCTAGGAAATTATCCTCTGGTGGAGGCTGAGAAGGTAGGAGACAACAATCACAGATTCTCATCAACCTGTTCTTGGGTCTGCAACTTTGTTTTCAACCACACAGAAGATTTTAAGGCAGACTGTGCATTATTGCAAGGCCCTGCCCTACGATGGCTCCATTTGTCAGATCCTTTGGTGGGAGCATAATGAAGCCTGACAGAAAACGAAATGCAGTGTATGATGCAACTCCTTTAAAATCGGAAAAGATTTTGAAAGGGTTACGGTGCTTTCAGACCAAACGCGAAACGAATATTCGCCTCACGTTACTCGCGCGAGTTTTACCGCGGCTGTAGTTTAATTTACTTGCGTTACTAGCGTGAATAAACGACTCGCGAATTTCCGGAACAGGCGGGTCCCTAGGATGCATGACGTCACTGACGTTGCTATCGTCTAGAATCTCAATGCTGATAGGCTGTCCCGACACAGCGTCTAGCGAATATTTCGCCAAAGTTAAATTTTTTGAACTCACGCGAATTTGCGGCGTGTCATTCGCAGCACCAGCGCAAATTCACGTGTGATCACGTCTCTGCATTGACTTTGTATGTAATCTCATCGCGCGAATAATTCGCCTCGGGTCCGGTCTGAACGCACCGTTAGGTTTACACTATTGCCTCCCTGACCTTAACAAAACACTTTTATCCTGTAGATAGAAATCTGATATACCTCTCCAATCTGCATGATGAGGGCAAAGGTCGAAAGGTGAGAGCAGCTGCACACGGTATAGTTTTCGTTGGTGAATGCAACCCAACAGCCCTCTACTGACCAGTGCCTCGTCTCTCCCTCTTGTCCTCCCACATCCTCTTGTCCCTGTTCTTTGTTGGTTTTGTCTTCCCAGTACACACAAGTTGGTGTTCCAAATTCAGGTATTTTCTGAGAAGCCAGAAGAAACAGAGATTAGAATCATTCAAAGTTATTTTTGGATGGATGGATAGGTGCACAGTCATTAGATTGATGCTGCACCTTCTTATGTTGGATGGTAAAGTTGACAGGTTCAGTGAGGTTGGTGTTGTTTATTCTCGGTAAAATCGCAGTAAAAACATCCGAGAACATCTCTGTCTTGTTCTCTGTTTTAAAGTACTGATGACTGAGAAGACTCTCCATCCCATTCAGTGTCATAAAGGCAGCTGCTGCAGAACCTGGGAGTACAGCATGAAAGACAAAACAAACATTCATCTATGAATGTGTTACGCTGATGATCACAGTCTTCATGTTTCTTATAATCTACTCTTTCTCACCATTGTTGGAGCTGGCTAGAGCCTGCAAGTTGATCTCCATGGTCTGTCCGTTGGTAGAAAGGTGGACATTGTTTTCACCATGACCTCCTGGGCCAATGGTCTGGAGGCTCAAATCTAGCAAATGGGGCGGATTTCATTGATATTCCCAGAAAATTCTGATGTAACCTAATCTAACTAAGAGTGACTTGTCTTACCCACTGTTGAGGTCTGCACTGCTTTTTTGGTTTGGTTTTCATTTGCTGACACCATCGCAGAGACTAGACGGTCTGAGATGCCCAGGATCACACTGCCAGTCTCCCCATCTCCATTACTACTTAGTCTGATTGACTTGGCATGTGGTCCAACACCTGACACTTCCTGCAAGAATTTAAGTTGCTGTAATGATTAAATAAATGGACAAAAATAGACAGAAAAAATACAATCATAAAATATGATCGAAAGCTCTAATTATGTTGGATGTTAAGTACCATAGATGCAGAAAAACAGTTTGCCACTGTCTGCAAAGACACCAAGGAGGACAGAGAGAAAAGAGTTAAAAGGTAATTGCAGTGTCCTCAGCACATCACATTGCATCACAGATTACAT
The DNA here is from genome assembly GCA_038406115.1 of Haemulon aurolineatum. NCBI lineage: Eukaryota > Metazoa > Chordata > Actinopteri > Lutjaniformes > Haemulidae > Haemulon > Haemulon aurolineatum. Next base: position 20,612,755 of record JBCAUF010000057.1, on the reverse strand, counting down.
TAGTCAGGAATTGTGTGATCTACACTTAAAACACACTTTTAATTTCCCTATTGGTCATTCTATTTTATTTTGAATTAAAAGGTAGGTTTTAAATTACTGCAGTAGACAAATATTGCAATAAGTAATACTTTCAATGATAGAGTATTTTGTTACTATTACAAGACTCTTTCACACATGCACGGCTACCCTGGATTTGTTCAGACTTTCCAGGGAAAAGCTGTACAAGAGCTATTTCATTGATATTGCGCACACATCTAAATACATGTTGTGTTGATATCAACACTAAGGCAGTCATCACTAAGAATGAGTCAGTACACAATAGCCTTATCTACCATCTTTGAATTTGCTGTAAACAAAATAATGCAGCACCCCCTGCCTAAATCAAAAGGAGTATATGTGAGACAGTCTCTTGTCGTGTGCTACACGTGTGTATGAAAGTGGATAATTATTACAAAGAGCAAGCCGTGGTGATCAACACAGTGTTTTCTTCATACCGCTTCTGGTAAGACGATATTGGTGTTGTTTATTAGTTGTTCATCCATGTTGCCAAGGAATGCTCTCTCTTTTGTCTGGCCCTGTGAAACAGTGTTTGTTGATTATTTCTTGTCTGTGCTTTAAGAGAAAGGCATTAACTAACTTTTTATTTTACCAAAATTCCACTGCTTTCATTTCACAATCATGAGACGTCAGTGTGTTTGGTAATTGCTGCTTAGTTCAACAACAACATTTAGATTTCCTTCTATCAAACCATAAAAACTGTTGCTTTATTAAGAGGAGATGGGATATTTGAATATTATTATGCTTTACATGGTTAACAAAATTCTCAACCTTTAAATGAAAGAAGTCATCTGGGCTTACCTCTGGGGGTACTATTTCATCCAGAATATCTTGAAGACCTGTCAGGATTTTAGAAAATATTCGACTTAAACATCTTTAAATTTTCACAAATCTTAATTATCTTTCAGCTTGATTTTGCTCACTTTGACAAAATGAGACCCCAACTGTCCACAAGATTCCAGTTGAAGGGTAGAATCCATCAGGACAAGAGCAATAGAAGGTCCCCGGTGCATTAGTGCACACAGTTTGTTTACCACATATACCAGGTGTCTCATGGCACTCATCTATATCTGTGGAAAGAGACACAGGGCTATCTGTTCTATTGGGGCATTTGGACAATATACACATAAAGGGCGGTGTATACAGATACGCACCTGTGCATGGGTTAGCAGCGCTGGCTATCACGTCTTTTTTGTTCAGCTGATAACCAGTGAAACAGGTGCAAATGTAAGATCCTATTGAATTTGTGCAGTTAGAATCGGGTCCACAGACAGTAGCATCTTTTGCACATTCGTCAACATCTGCAAAAATAAATTTTTGAGACAAATGTGTATTTTCATTATTTAATGCTTGTGGTTCTTTTCACAATGCACCTTTTAATCCAAATTCTTGCAAACCTGTTGAGATTATTAAACTTCCATGATTCCCCTACTGCTGCCTGGCTGTGTTTTCTATTCTTTTCTTTTTTTTTTCTTTTTTTATGTTGCAACTTCTTCAACATTATTCCTCCCTCCCAGAACTCTGTTGATGAATGTTGTGTTAAAATTGTGTAAAAATGTGTAAAATTCATGTTCACTTGGTACAAACCAGCAATGAGCCTAGATTTAGGAGTGTACCCTGCAATCTGACAACCTGTGATTTACTTGAAATTAAACCTCGTCTCCTGAACTTCCCACACCTGTGAAACAGCAGAATAGCATTTTTTTTTTTTTACTAGATACTTTACTGGGAAAATCTGTCTTTTCTTCCTAAATGTTACTCCACATTGAAGAATTGAGCTGAAATTGGTAAACAGTAAGAACCCAACTCTCAGGTTTGCTACTACAGTGTCTGCAAATACCAATACAGATGTTGGCCTCGCTGGGTTCCTCAGTTGGTTGAGTTGGTTCATAACCCACTTGGCAAGCACAGGTATGAGCTCCAGGCGTGTTGGTACAAAGAGAATCAGGACCACAGACAGTTGAGTTGAAACACTCATCGATATCTGAAGAAAGGACATTTTCAGTCAATGGCGTACGTAAACTGAAAACTGGCCCTGGCCTGTAGTGAATGATCTCAGGTTTTAACTGGGCTAAAAAAATTGCAGTGCAAATTACACTTGCCAAGTAGATTATATACTGTCATGAACAGCTTTGACATAAACAAATACTTTTATTCATATTCCAAGCTAAATGTGTATCCAAAGATCATTATGCCTTTTGCCAGTTTTGGCCATTAGCAAAGCCTGTGCTTTACGTCTGTGACCAAGACAACTGACTGGATTAACATTTGTGCACATAGTCCCCAGTTAGGTGCTGCTTATATGCTCATGGCTTCTTGTGCATTGATGCTGCAGTTTTTAAATGATTTTAATATTATTATTATTATTACTATATATGGTTTGTAGCCTTCAATGGTCTTAATATATTTTCTGGCAATAAAGTATAGTATTTTAGCCTTTTATCCATGGATCGTGGTTCTATCCATGCCACTACTGTCATTATTTCAGTTACAGTATATACATTTTACTGTTATTATTGCACACTTATATTGTAATACAACCTTATATAGTATAGTATTACAGTATAGGATGGTACAGACCTTGGCAAACAGAGATTGCGTCCAGTACAATGTGGTAGCCTGTATTACAGTCACACACATAACTTCCTGCGTTGTTGTGACAGGTCCCATGATCCCCACAGACATCGTCAATACATTCATCAATATCTATGGAGAGCAAATGACAACCGACTCATATTAAAGCATGAACACACATCACAATCTGCAGAAATGCGATGTACTTGCATCAAAGAGAGAGAGAAACTGAAATAGATTTCTTTAAATGTTACCTTTGCATTGGTTGGACCCTCCAGGCGGTAATGCTGGATCAGTTGCGTTGAATCCATCAAGACAGGTACAGAAGTACGCCCCAATGGTGTTATTACAAGTGGAGTAAGAGCCACAAATTCCTGAAGTCCTCTGACACTCATCAATGTCTGAAAAGATATAGGGCAAACAGAATTTTAAAGATGCACCATAAACAAACGGCATACTTAAAGAGCACATGAGGCCTTTTGGTGTGCCTCCCACAATTCAAATATTTGATCAAATATTTTCACCATTTGAATGAAATAAAATATACTAACCAACACAACCATATGAATCAGGAGTAGGTAGATGTGTAGGGGGGATTTCATACCCAGAAACACATGTACAGCCTCCCTCAGATGAACACTGAGCAAGCGGTCCACAGGAATCATGGGCACAATTAAGATGATCTAAAATACATAAAATTATGTTTACATGAACATGTAATAAATTATAATTTAAAGAAATATATGATTTTTGCAATCCTCCACCTAATGACTCATAACTGTAAAACATGTTTAAGTTTGTGAATATAAACAACTAAAACTGTATTATACAAGGGCCCTGACGGGACATTTGAGTTCTTTCCACATATTGTGTCAAAAGTGGAGGTCACCTGACACAGAAAGTCTTTTCCCCATACACAACTAGAAATGGCTTTATAACAAAGATGAAACAATTTGAGCCAGCCACCAGTTTACATAATTTGCTTCTTTTGGACTATGGGCCCCTGAGGGAAGTTTTAGATTGTTTTGTGGTTGGAAACACAAGTCACGTCAGACTCACTTGGGGTTCTCAAACTCTGTGGCAAACTCCTCTGTGGCTTCCTGGACTGGTGAGGTCAATATATGGAATTTACCAGATGTCTGTGCTCTCAAATTTAAAGTTCATGAATTGTGAATCATATACATATTTTCCTGACCTGGTGACTTGTGTTTTTAACCGTGTCACAATGCATTGCGTGGTATTTGAACCTATGTTTTTGTGAACCTTTTTTTTTCTTTCAGTACTGTAACAGCAGTTTTGTAAAATGACTTTGACTTTGAAATGTAAACAAATTTGGGTGATCTGACACAATAAAATTCTGGATTGTATGCTCTCAATCTTACTAGCATTATCATTGATAAAGTTGGAAATTAAGATGTCAGATTTTATCATATCAAACCTTTACTTTTAAGTCATACTCATGCTTCTATTTCGAAAGTTGTGCTTGAAATGTACCTTTCTTTTATATGCTGACAAAGAAATTGAAAACAGGATTACCAAAACTGACAGCAACTCACAGGTTATGTAACCCATCTGGCTATGTGGGTGTCCTGATGGTTTGTACACGTAGAATCCTCCAGGACACAGAGCCACACTCACTGAAATACTTATGCCAGAACAATGACCAACATTGCCATATGCAGTCCCTGTTGTAGGTGTCACAGACTCAGTCACTGGATATGTAAACGGAATATAAATCATATAACTTGTACCACCACGACTTGATCCTATACAGCCATTCACAACTCTGTCTCCACCAATGCCAGTGAACCGCCACCAAGAGTTAACAAGCTTTGAATCATCTTTGGGAAAGCCAGGGAAGGAAGTTGATGTAAAGTCTCGGTTGCGCCATGGTTCAGTTATGTTTTTGTATCCATCACAAGAACCTGCAAAGAAAAATAGACAATAATGATTTAATGGGTATTTAACCTAGCTTTTTTTCTAATGCCTATAAGAGTGTTAATAAATTTGTCAACCATACCAGGAGGAAAATCACAAGTGACAGGGATGACAAGTAAGCCTTAAAAAAGGGAAACAGTGGAGGGTTAATGAGAGGTTCTCAGTGTCTTAAAATGATTTAGCTAAACTTTGAAAAAATATCTCAACAACAAATAAAACTAAGAATCTAAGCAAAATATCAGCAAAAGATACCTCCACTTTTACAACATGTAAGTTAAACATTGGGATATGTACACATTCAAAGGTTCCTTGAAGTGATGTCTTTATTAAATTGAATAGGAATTTATCATGATAATTATAACCATTCAAATTTAAAATTAGCAGCACTGACATAGGAACAAATGTATTTTGAATTAAGTCATAAGCACTAATTAAATATGATAGCCTCAATTAATAAACAGCCATAAGGACAACAGGAATTCTCTTACCCAGGAGAAGTGAGGATGCACAGAAATTCATCATGACATGTCAGTTCTGCAGGTCAGGTCTGACTGCCATACATTGTAAAATTTGCAAAGAAATTGTCTTCAAGAGGTCTGATGCAAATGTGAAAAAAAAAAAATATGCAAATTCACTGACACGAGGCACTGACTGAAAGCCCCCTTAATTGTGAGAGCAGAAGGAAGAGTTAGTTGAAAAGTGAAGAGGCAGTCATCAAGTACCTCAACTACTCAAGTTCAGGACCATGTTTTAATAAATTGCTCTTAATTCTGCCCATATGCTGTGTTGTTTTGATTTTGTCACACAGCTTCTTGTGGGTCGATTCTGGTACGCCATTACAGATATTACACATTTGGAAACTCATGCATTAGCCAAATCATAATTCCAGCAGGGCATTCAAAAGAAACCTACCTACAGATCAGTGAAACACAAGATTTTTTTAGGGTTCCTTGTACGCAACACAGATATAATGATATGATGTGATGATGATATGGATATAATGAGATGATATATATATGCAGGCACAATTTCATAATTATTAAAGTGGTTCCAGGTATAATGTATTGTTAAAACTCACCACAGAGCCTCTCCCTCTCTGTGTATTGAAATTTCACATTTCACATATTCTTCTCTGACCAAGAAGATATAATGAACGACAATTTGTTAAGACTTTTGTGTTATTGCTTCCAAAAAGGAAAACAGCTGTTTTTATGGCTGTCATTGTTTGTAGTAGCGCTGACTGAAAACGTGTGTGAGACAATCATCTGTATAAAGCATCTATCTGCTTGTTGAGCAGACAGTGAGCAATGAAGAGGGGAGTTAAGAATGATAATACGAATACAAATATAAATTACTTTATTAATCCACAAGGGGAATTTCATTTGTCTGTCAGCTCATCTACCATATTCAGACCTGAAAGAAAAGATTCGTAAGGTACAGGTCCAGAATCAGCCCAGTATGATAAACTGGGCCACGATCTAGAACAAAATCAACCTGTAAAAAATGAGCATCTAATGACATATTAGAATAAAGCATTTTTTCTTTAGTGCTTTTCTTAATTAGCAAAATTGCCTTTTCAGTTTGTTTTTGTATATTGACAGTTCCATGCCAATTATGTTACAGTAATTGTCACTACAAGCGTCTGTGACCCTGACCAACACACCTGGAGCTTATACAGTATCCATGTCTGTCAACTGGGTAACTTACTAACTCAACCAGGCCAGTACCTATCGGGATCAACATCTGTGTTGGTATTTGAATTGATGTTCTTCAGACGCATTTTTCACCATGTATGAGTAGATGGAAAAACTGTAAATTTAACTGCAACTTA
>JBCAUF010000057.1:20596061-20606255 GCA_038406115.1 Haemulon aurolineatum | reverse complement strand
TTTGAATTGATGTTCTTCAGACGCATTTTTCACCATGTATGAGTAGATGGAAAAACTGTAAATTTAACTGCAACTTAAATAAAGAGTTATACACAAAGCTGTCTGGTTCATTGTGTGTGCAGTGTGTGTGTGTGTGTGTGTGTGTGTGTGTGTGTGTGTGTGTGCGTGCATAATACTTGGCTACATTTTGGAAATTTGCACCGCAACCAAAGACAGTTTTTACAAGGTTTGAGACCAATGCAAAAGCCAATGCAAATTCGCTGACTTGTGATGCAAAAGATTAAATGTGACACAGCTCGTGTCAAAACATGATGAGGGAACAGGAGTCAGTACTGCGATGCATTCACATACAGCTCTGAAAATGACTTAAAAAAGACTCAACAATTAAGCATATTAAGAATATACTATAAAGTGTTGTAGTTTAATTAAAGGCACAGAATTAGTTACATTATCGGCAGAAAAACAAGCTATTAAATTGAAGAAAGTGAAAATACTGTTTACAGAGAGACTGACAGATGGTACCTTTAGGGCTTTAGTCCAGAATGGCATTATTTCATTATACATTGGGATGTGTTGCTAAAAGTGTCAGTCAACATTAATCATTCTGTCAAAAATATAATCATGGTAGCATTGATGATGAAGAATGATGTTTTTAGGGAAGAACAATTATAGCCAGCTGGTTTGATGTCATAATGGATGTCATGCTCACCTTTTTTGCTTGAATTTTAACATCCCCAGTGTTAATACTGCAGTGTGTTACACAGAGACATAAAGAGTAAAGAGCTAATTTCATGAGAACATTTATTTCGCAAAGATCAAGAGTGGCAATGGAGTGTAATTGTGTCAGTTATTTTCAGAATGGAATACGCGACTTAATAAGCAGCAGAATGATCACATGCCACAAAAAAAAAAAAACATTTTAAAAAGTTGAAATGGGAAAATATATTTTAAAATGCTTGCTAAAACTGAATTTCTCCCAAGGGACTAATAAAGGAATACTTCTTCTTCCTCTTCTAATGGAAAGTTATTGTCAGGTTGGCTATTTCTTGAATAAAATCACATATAGATTAAAAGGACAAACAAACACAAGAGGTCTATGCATTTGCACCATATAATGCATTCCAAAGATCAGGTCTGCAATTAATACACGCACTTCAAATTCACAAAGGTTGTGTATTTAGAAACATGCATGAACACTGGCCTCCAGTGGTCACAGTGCAACACTACAATTTAATGAATGGTGAGCACAGTTGATATCGATTAAAAATGCAACTCAATGTTAGTGTGGTTATTACCAACAGTAAAATCTGTAGGCTATTGATAATCAGATAGGCTAATAGAACTATTAATAGTAGGCTAATAGAACTATTTAACCATCACGAACAATAGCAAACATCAGTATTTGAGATAACTGTAATTTAAACTGTAATTTAGAAGAGAACAGTGTCATTGTCAAACGTCAAGTGTTTCATTTTTGTTTTTTATTTTGTTTTTATTTTGGGAGGCGGAGGGGGTTGACGAATGGAGGGCGGTGGAAAAACGTGGATAGGCCCGTTGACGCAAGGCAACCCAACTGCTAGGAACCATTGTGTCTAGTCCAGAGTTCCTGTCGACGACATAAACGGAACGGAACAAACACGGTGGGGAGTGCGCGCGCCGGTAAATCAGTGGAGCTGTGTTCTGCAGTTATTTTCTGTTTAATGTCTTAATGCTATAGATTTCTGTAACCAGTGTTTGCATAACTTGTATTGCACCCTCACTTCTTCTTATCGCCACGTGAGTTTGAAGCTGGATTATTTTAGTAACGGTTAGCACGAGCGTTAGCAATGGACTTCAGCTAAAACGGCTTGCTAATTGTGTTGCCACAGTGCAGTTAAGTGTTAACATAAGTTGTAAACAAATCGTGTATAAACAAAATGCCGCACAGTGAAAGACGTCATCAATTTTTATGTAACTGATTAATTTATTGTGAATTTAACTATTTAATCCTCGTGGAAACAGAATAAAACAGTGTTCTCGGTCAACATAATGTGCTACAATGATTTATATTTAATTTGTAGTCGTCACCTCACTTAAACTTCCACTTGTCAACAACATACAGGTGTATATTAACGTTGATTCACATTCAATTTGGTGAAACTTGATATTAACGCAACGCTTCCTCTTAACAGTGTAACAGTGCCCAACCAGCCTGAAGCAACTGTTGATGTGTTGAGAAAAGACAGAGAAAACCAACGATGACTTCACTGGTAACTTATGTCTTTTTCCTTGTTAATGTCGTTTGGTCCTGTGCACGTGTGCTGATGTAAACCTATCACAAGATAACATTCACATATCATGTAGAGAGCATCATTTTATTATTGGACTCTGCCTATTACTCCTTACAGCACAATGATGAGGTTGGTCTTGTACTGTACATAGCCTTTGAATTGCATTCCAGATTGGAAAAAGCCATGTGCTGAGACAGAAAAAAAGAAATCCTGAATCTGTTTGTCTTTCAGGGGAGCAGCAGTTCCTCTGCCACAGAGTACACTGTCCGAGTCCCCAAGTGAGTAACATGGCCTGACATATAATATTAGTCTCAGTTAAGTGTTGCTGCTTTGTAGGGAAGGATTTCTGTCTGGGGATGTTGTTCACTCCAACTTCTCATGGGTTTGGAAAAGATTTTGGTGATGGCCATTTACTCTGACAGGTTTTGATTCTGTGTATATGTACTTTATACTTTAACTATCACTGTGAATATGATTGTTGATCCTCAGTAAGTTGGTTGTGATCTGGTAACTATTCCAGCGACCTTTGATAGGAGCAAGCAGGTGCCGTTGATGACCTTGTGTTTGCATTTCCGTTTGTCTGTCTCATAGAAATACCAGCAAGAAGTACAACATCATGGCTTTCAATGCAGGAGACAGAGTCAACTGTTCAACCTGGACACAGGTGGGCCTCATGTCAGCGTGTCTACACATGACAGACAGTTTGGGCGGCACTTGGCGAGCAGAGTAGGTACTTTCTAAGATGGTTGACTGTCTCTCCCTTTCCAGGCTCGTATGGAAAGAGACATGAGTGCCCGGCGGATATATGGGGAGGAGGAGACGCAGGAAGGCGCGGCTGGCAGCGAGTTTGGCAAAAAACAGCGCGACGAGGCACGGCGAAAGAAGTTTGGTATTGTGACACGAGAGTTCAAAGTGGAGGACCAGCCCTGGCTCCTCAAGGTCAACGGCAAGGCCGGCAAGAGGTGGGAAGAGAGAAAGACACTTCTTGTGTGTATGTGTTATGATTTGTACAAATCTCTCAATCAGTTGGAATCTTTAGAGCATTTAAAGAACGAAAGGTGAAAGTTCTAATCCTCAAAATGGGCGGCTAAAATGTTTGTCACATTGATAGAAATGAATAAATACAGTTATTCTTTTGTCAATTTATGTCCATGAGACTACACATGCAGGCACAATCTCGCAGAACTGTTTTAAATTCAGCTATTGTCCCTCTGTCTGTGTCCATTTTTTGTGTCAGGTTCAAAGGTCAAAAGAAGGGCGGTGTTACAGAAAACGCATCCTACTACATCTTCACGCAGTGTCCTGATGGAGCCTTTGAGGCCTTTCCGGTCCACGGCTGGTACAACTTCACACCACTGGCCAAGCACCGAACTCTCACTGCCGAGGAGGCGGAGGAGGAGTGGGGCAGGTGAGAGAAGCGAGGAACAGGGAGGGCAAAGAAGGAAAAAAAAGTACTAAGTTTACTCAGCTAGTGCAGGTGTGTCAACCACCTAACATCGGACGTCCACCTCCTTTTGCAGGAGGAACAAGGTGGTGAACCACTTCAGCATTATGCTGCAGAGACGCTTCCGGGAGCAGGAGCGTGGCGAGGAAGATGAAGACGAGGGCGAGAAGTCGGGGAAGAAGAAAAAGAAGGGGGGCGGGAGAGGGGGCGACTTGCGTATCCACGACCTGGAAGACGACCTGGAGATGAGCAGCGACGACAGCGACAGCAGCATGGGGGACGGTAAGGAGAGAGAGAGACGGGATGGGACAATGACGACTGATGACGGAGTTGTCATATCATGGTGTGATTTGCTTTTTCCGCCCCTGCCCTCTTTTTGTTGGACAGATGGAGAGAGCAAGACAAAGGCGAAGAAAGACACGGGGAAGGGAAAAGGAAAGAAGAAGAAGAAGAAGAGCAGCGAGGAGGCCCTGGAGGACAGCGATGACGGTGACTACGAAGGTCTAGAGGTGGATTACATGTCGGATGAAAGCAGGTCAGAACCACTGCATTGTTGCACACAAACATTCACTCTTTGTGGACATCATGATGTATTTTTTTATGTGTTTGTTTTACCTTTCTGTAATTTTGTTCTCTGAAAACAGTTCAGATGAAGAACCAGAAAAGGGAAAACCCAGTAAAGGAGAAGACCTCCCTAAAGGTCAGACCACCTGTAGTTAATTAACAAAAGAGACACTGATGATTTTATGTGCATATAATGCATGGTATTTAGATTGTTTTTCTCTTCAAACGTTTTGTCCTCTTTATAGGCATCGATGAGGCGTCGGAAAGTGAGGAAGAGAGCGAGGAGGAGAAGCAGAACGAGGAGGAAACGAAAGAGGAGGAAGAAGAGGAGGAGGGAAAGAAAACCCCGGTCCAAGTGGAAAAGAAGAAGAAAAAAGGTACAGAGGCCACTGAGACTGCTTATGATTTGACAATATACATACTCAACTGAGGTCTTAATAAACAAATGGCTCTCCTTCCTGCTTCCTTCTGGAATGGATTTGTGTGTTGCAGACAGCAGCGGAGAGTCAGACAGCTCAGATGACAGTGATATCGAGGGAGAGACGGCCTCGGCTCTGTTCATGGTAAGGAGTCAATAACATCACAATTCTGTACACCAGCAGAGCTCTTACTGTTGAGTTTTAGCAGCTTTTTTATTTTGGGATTGACTATGTGACCGTATTTACACCCTCGTTGTGTTTTTTTCTTTTTGTTCTCATCAAACTTCTCTCTTTACTTCCGTATCTCAGAAGAAGCGCACACCTCCAAAACGCGGCGGTGGGCGTGGCTCCGCGGGCAGCTCCAGGACTGGCAGTCGCCCCGGGACGCCGTCCATAGACTCCGCCTCCACCTCCAATACGCTCCGAGCCGCTGCCAGCAAGCTCGAGCAAGGTGTTCGCTCATACACCACAGCACAAACACAAACACGCAATGTGAAGTTCTAATTGCAATAACACATAAGACACATGGCAGATTGAATGTTTTTGTGTGAAATTTCCAAACATGGTGACCAAGTTAAACTTGACATGCTTCTACTGGTTCTACAGGTAAAAGACAGACTCAGGGTCCTGCCACTGACTCACCTGCTGCCAAAAGGCTTAAGATGGAGCCCAACAGTCAGAGTCCTGCTCCCTCTGGGAAGAGTACGCCTCAACCCCCATCAGGCAAATCCACTCCCAGCTCAAGGTACACTGTTACCAGTCTTCCAGTCTTCAAATATCAAGTTTTCTGTGTATTCTGAGATCACTGATAAACTCCACTTGACAGCAAAACACATTAAATTTAAGCCTAGAAATAAATAAGTCTGAAAGGTTGTGCATACGCTGTATCAAAACATTTAATTTATCTACTTAACAGCGATGTGCAGCTAACAGAGGAGGCGGTCCGGCGGTACCTGATCCGTAAACCGATGACCACCAAAGACCTGCTGAAGAAGTTCCAGACCAAGCGCACAGGTTTGAGCAGCGAGCAGACTGTCAACGTGCTGGCGCAGATCCTGAAGCGCCTCAATCCGGAGCGCAAGAACGTGAACGACAAAATGCACTTCTACCTCACGGAGTAACCGATGGAAGAGCGGGATGGAGTGGGGCGAGATGGGGAGGAAAAAAATAAAACCCTTCAGGTCCCTTTTCACTGAAGCCTGTGCTCTGGTAGAGGGTTATGTTGTGACGTGATCCAGGATCAGATGTTGAAACTTGTATTCACAGGTTGGATTCATCAAAGTGTTTTGTTATGCATTTCGAATTTGTTTTTTTTTTTTTTTATTGTCTGAAATCTCACAGTTAATGACAGAAGGGTTGTTAATGGTGAGTGAAGAACGGCTCATTCTCTTTATGATTTCTCTTCATGTCTAAACAGATCAACTTTGAGCTTGATAAATGGAAATAACACTTGTTTTTCTTAGCTAGAAATGTTTGTAATAAAATGTCAAATCTGCGTGGGGTAAAGCTTTTCTCTTTTTTCCCTTCTGTCACAGTTTGTTTTTACTACGTGAAAGAAAAACTTCTCATAAGGACATAAAAAGATGGGACTCTTGGTTTTATTACATTATTATGCAAATGTGAAGTTATGTGTATTTAAATATGAGATTTGATACATAATAGCATTTAACAAAGAGACATTTAAAAATGTTATTTCTCAGGCTCTTTCTTGATCGGTTTCACCCCTCTGATAATACAGTGATGTGAAATTTATTGCAAAGATTAAAAGATGGCTCCATTGTGTTAGTCTGTACACAGTGATTACAACTTACTTAAAGCTAGGGTAGGTAATTCTGTTCAGAAACACTTATTGTTATATTGGGTGCAATGGTCCTTCTAACATTAGTCAATCCATTATGTATTCAGAAAAAGGAACGAAAAAAATCAGACCTCTGTGGCAGCTGTAGGACCGATAAAACTCTGACCAATGAACGCCCCGCGGTGCGCTCTCAAAAAAACCAAACAGATGCCTTAATGTCTCGTTCTGCCTATGACCCCTCTGTCCCTTCGAGAGCAAGCCATGGAGCAAGCGCAGTCGACTTCTGCCGTCAAAATCCAACAAAGAAGAAGCTAGCTGCTAACTTCCGGTTTAGCGCTCAGCTAACTTAAATGGGGACACCCTTTCTCCTAGACTTTCCAAATGTTATTGGACCAAACAAATTAAATTCTGATGGTGAAACAAGTCATTTTGCAGGGTTTGTGACACTAAAAAAAATGTATCCCGCGCATCACGTGACGGACATGGAAGTTGCAAAACCAACTTGGACGGAGGAGGGGGTGGAAGTTAGAGGAGGTGCCACATTCAAATCTTGTTAGCTCTCTTGCTAGCTCTCCAGGATAACCAACTCTAGCTTTAACACCAGATCCAAATAGTGATGCTCATTTCCAGCTCAGTGTTTGGTCGCTTCATGTACAGGTAATGTCATGGTTGGCCACAGACCCAAAAAGAACGAAAAGAAATATTAAGTGAAATATCTCATTTACATATTGAGAAGCACAGACTCATGTTGCTCCAATGTGTTTTTTTTTTTTTTTTCTTTCGCTGGTCTTGGCTGTTGACTAAGGCGCTCAGGACTACACCATACCTGCTTGTAATTTGTTCTAGTCAAGAAGACAGAAATGAATACATAAAAACAAAGAAATCCCCCACAAAATAGTCATATCTTAACCAAAAGAATAAAAAATACCACTGAAGATATACATTTCAGATGGCAGCTAATGCTTGAATCATTTAAATGGAAAAAGTGAAATTTGAAAATCCTACAAAAGCAAGCTACTGGGAGGGTGGAATACAGCTCAGCATCTGACAGATGGTCCAATGGCCCAAACTAAATGGCGACTACCAGTCTGGTCTGGATCCGGACTGCAGCCATTTTTGGGGAGCTCATGCAAACATCTGTGTTGTTGCTCCATCATCCTGGCACTTCTGTGTGTATTTATAATCAGGAGTTAAAGAAGGGGTGGTCACAGATTCAAAAACAACACAGCTTAAGAGACAGAATGTCCCAAAATCCTTTCATCAACAGCGTCTATCCACATCCTCACTTCAGTCAGTCAGCCCGGCTGTTTTTAGTCCGCGTGTCCAGCTGTGAGGAATATCCTCTTATTTTAGGAGGCTCAGCGTTGAGCTTCAACACTTCAGTGCCTTCTGCCCCCGGAACAATCACCAGCCAGGCCTTTCTCAGAACGACCACGAGACACGCCAACCCTCCCTGTGACTGCTTTGCGACCGCCCCCCTCTTGCTGTCGTTTCTCTACAACATGACAAATAAGCTGATAACGACAGCTGAGGGGAACGGGAGAATTTGCATGAAGTGCGCCAGACGGCAAAAGTCATCTGTTTGTAAAGCGATCTGTTTCTGTCAGATGAGAGCAGAGGTTAGACGGAGAGAGACGGTCAGACAGTTTTCATATAAGTATAATTCAAATCCTCAGATATCAGCACCATGTAAACCTGTTTCCTGCCAAACAGTCCAGCTCTTTATTCCATTTTATAAACACAATTTCAGCTGTGCGTGTGTGAGTGAGTGGGATTTCACCCTCAGCACAAACACTAATGAATCATGGGAGGCCTTTCAGCATGGGCTGTGATATATGTTCACGTACCAGGAAGCTGAGAGACACTGACCCCTGACCCCATGATTGTTGTGATCTTTGGGAATAGAATCGTGTGTGTTTGCAGTTACACTGAGGCCTCACATACGTGGCTTTCAACAAGTGCATAACGGATAACAGGAAAATGAATACAGGCTAAAACTGATATACATCAAAAGAAAAAAAAAGATGGAACTTACAATGGAATTGAATTACAAGCACAAGGATTTAAAAATATTCTTTTGTAGGAGTTAAAGTCTTCTCTCTTTTTTACATTTTAATAGAAAAAAATGCTGTTTTTCAGCTTTTTTAAGCTTCTTTTCAGACAAATTATCCTCTCCATTATCGAGAAACTAGCGCTCTGCCAAAGCTTCTTAGACCTTCAAAATCCATGATAAATATCTTTTTTACATTATAACAAAAGTAGAGTGCGCAAACCATGCTATCTATCCAGATTGGTTGACTTTATTTCTATACATCTTTACCAGAAGAAATACCATACCATAACACATCGATCTGAGTTATATATTTTGCTGCCTGATTAAGTCGATAGGTTCTGCAAAGAGACCAGTGTACCCAAGCTGAAGTTCCTGTGTCCTGGGATGACAGAACAACATTTCAGACCACCTCCGCTTACCAAGGCAATTTCTCTATTTCCAAATCTAGAAATGATGTGATTGACCAGCTGTGTGGAGGTGAGAAAGTTGGCAGAGTTTTAACTTTTGAACTTTTCATTCTTGACGCAACTATTTCTGTCACTCTGAGCGAAACACCGCGAATGCATTCCAGGGAAGATTGTTCCGACGTGTGCTGCGTTATCCCCATACTTAAACAATTATCACGTCTTGCCCATCTCTGTGACGGCCGTTTTTTTCCCCCCTCGCCTTCGAGTGTGGCCGCTCAGAATAGAGTGCCTAAGCGGAAGCAGGAAGTAACGGTCGCCATGGGACCTCACTTCAGAAAAAGTCTCAGTTTAAATGAATGGGAGTCAAAATTTTATTTCGTGATCCGATTAAATTGACCTCTGCCTGTTTAAAACATCACGTTACATGCCGAGAAATCTGTAGTTTGTTGTAAAACTATTAAAATGTAAAATAAAATTCAGAAAA
This sequence comes from Haemulon aurolineatum, assembly GCA_038406115.1. NCBI lineage: Eukaryota > Metazoa > Chordata > Actinopteri > Lutjaniformes > Haemulidae > Haemulon > Haemulon aurolineatum. The sequence continues at coordinate 20,596,816 of JBCAUF010000057.1, read as the reverse complement.
TCTGTAACCAGAAAGACTACAGGTCGTGTAGGTGACGTCACTCACCACATACCGCCATACATGCTCTGTGCGACACCGGCCGCTTACTGTAGTCCGTAGAGCGGTCTTCACACAAAATCAATTCTTCCGTTGCCTTTTCACAACGGCAGGCAGAGGTCATAAACAGGCAGAGGTCATATTTTTTTCTCATGACACAATTCAATCGGATTACGAAATTAGATTTTGACTCCCATTCATTTACATGGAGATTTTTTCCGAAGTGAGGTCCCATGGCGACGTTACTTCCTGCTTCCGCTTAGGCACTCTCACAAACCAGTTCTTTTTGAGCTTACCCCACCTGAAGTCCAATGTCTGGTCTCCTGTGAGCTCAGTTTTGGTATCCACCATCTCTTGAGAAAGTTATCCGCCTCTTTAGCTGCTATATGTTTCACTTTCTTCATCAGCCTGCAGAGATGGCTGTCAATTCTCAGTGGACTGGACACTACTGAACTAATTTCAACCCTTTAACATCACCATGGGTGGGGCTTTAAGGCATTGGTTTAGCTTGTTTTAATAAGTGTAATTTAATTTGATTTGATTATGGTTAAAGCAATCATGCTCCGTGTTCATACCAGTAGCATCACTACTGGCAGATGCCGTTAGGAAGGTACACCAATAACCTTTAGAGAGTTCTTCCTCTGTAATGCAAGGAAATATTGCAGAAGACAACAGGATGGCAGAGAGCAGAGGGTTGGGGGGGGGCGGGGAGGGGGGGG
>JBCAUF010000057.1:20422377-20435940 GCA_038406115.1 Haemulon aurolineatum | reverse complement strand
TTGTCCACTAGTTTACCCTGAGTCCCCCAAGTCTGTCCCACAAAGCAGTGAGTGTACACATCATTGGTTCAAAATGTGGATCTAATAGATATGTAAAATTGAAGATATCTGCACTGTCCTGCTAAGCATGTCTGCAGACGTTTAATGACAACAGTTCTGAATTGTGGAAATGATGTGGGTGTGCTGCACTGTGAGCAGGGCCTTGCTATTCAAACGTGAGAAGAGATGAAATTGGGTGACAGTTTCTTTAGAAGAGCTGGGTCACACCTGGGCGATTCTACACTAGACATTACATTACATTACACTACACTAGAGTTACATGTTAAAAGTAGTATTTGTGTGATACAAGTTTCCCTTTCTAGATGTTGCCCTCTTTTTTCCCTTTAATCAAAAAAATAATAATAATATTATAAAAAGATGAGCAGAGATGTGTATCTGACCACAGAAATAAATGACTTTGGATACCTACATGACATTCTCCACATCTGATCCCTATCAGGAGACTGGCCGTTGTGTCAGTGGTGCTGGGATCTGGGGACTGAAATGACCTTTGTATGGATGTAAAATGAAAGGGTGTTCTTTTTCTTTACTGCTCTGAGGGAAATGAAGCTCATTCCAAGTTCACATTATATGACATGGTAACATATTCCCAACTCATCAAATGCAGCAGTTGGGTCATGACGTCCCAGGTACCTCTCAAGCATCACTTTTGGACATGTCTATTTCTGTTCATCTCTATTTTCAAAGTAAACTTCCATCTTCACAAGAAACGTAAATGCTCAGTTTTAGGTAATAAGAAAACTTTGTTTAGGCTTAGGCATCAAAAACACTTGGTTAGGTTTAGGAAAAAGTAATGGCTTGGGTTAAAATAAGATAATGATGACAACAGTGGGTGGCCTGGGAGGAAACGAGTGCATGCTCCTCGGATGATCAGTTGATATTTTTCCAAGGGCATATTGGTGTTGGATAATGACAAGAATTCCATTTGTATCTGCAGTGAATTGTAGTTAATCAAGAGGACATTATCAATTAGCTGAGAATGTCCTGCACTACCCTCTCAAAAGTAATGGTATGCCACAGACCCTTTAAAGTGACTGGCACCTGGAGAACATGATCTCAGCAGGGCCGAGTGTCCTCTACTGCCACTCCTTCATCTCCCATGATTCTGTCCCTACAGGGTGTGAAGGCAGCTCGCCATCTGCTTGAAGTTTCCACAACAATGTTATTTGCAAATGTGTTTTCAGGATGTTTGGCATCTAAATTCTTGGTTTTGCATATTTTATTACAAAGATAAATTGCAGACTTTGGAAATTAAAAATGCAAGGAATTTATCAGATCTTGATTTGTCACGTCCTTATTTGTAAATTACATGTAGTGTCTTATCATCTTATCATCACTTATAATTTGTAATCCGTATCACCTCACTTTGTTGCATCAGGGGTGACACACTGGTCTGATTGAAATTTGCTCTTTGATATCAGGTATTTTGCAGAGAAACTTTATGCCCAGGAGTTATCAAGTGATACTGGCTAAGGTTTTTTTTTTTATTATTTCAACATGTTTACAGTTTAAACTGTAGTACTTAAGTGTAAATCAATTTATCAAAATATTATTCACTATTTTATTAGATTACTAATGCAGATGCAGTGATTTGCCAACATATTTCATCACATACATTTTCCCTCACAGACCGCAAGGAGTTGAATACCGAAGAACCTGCATTTAAGAGAAAACACATTTTTAAAAATAAGGTTCTGAAAAAAGGAAAATAAGATCTTAAAAGCTACAATAATCCAACACTTTGTTCCCAAGCAAACATACTGGTTGGAGTACATATGATGTCTTCATGATTTCATCTAACAGCAGTATAAAGTTTAACTTTGACCAGCACTTTGGTCAAGTGACACATAATTTTAGTGTCTGAGTGCATTGATTACTGATGTATTGATCTCTTCTCTCATGTAATGCCCACAGCCTACTGTTATCATCTAGGTCATTTATCTTGCTAAATACAGCTCAGCTAAACCTAAGTTAATAGAATACTGCATATACCAAGTGGATTAATGTACATTTCAACAAGTATGACTGATATTATCTCTGGATGGCAGCTTGCCAACAATTATGATAATAACAGATTTATTTTCCAACCACTTTGTTCATTTGGCATCTTTTGCTGAAAATAATCCCTCTAAGGTTGCTAATGCTGTTGCATAACAAAAGGCCAACATGAAATTGTTGAGTGTGACAATAGCTATTTTTGTCTTTCAAATGAATGTGCTGGTCGCACTTATTCTTGGTATAATGTCAAAATTGTCAGTGATGTGTATTGTAGAATCAATATAATGGCATATAACCTCTGGGAAACAAGACAAATGATGCTTAATCAACCTCTGTTGTGGCCAATATTAATGCTGACTTGTGACAACAATACTCAGTATCTGAGTTGTTGTATTATTTGCTTGTGAAATTTGACCATGGTCTTAAGCTTCCCACCCAATCCTGCACAGCTCATAGAAGAAATGTCAAGTGTTGAACAAATCATACATCATGACACAACGTACATACAGCCACATACAATCTCAGGAATAATCCGTCTCTCTGGGGTGGATTAGTTCAGTCTCTGTAATCCTCATCATGGGACCCTTAGTTGAACAGATGGCAGATAAGACAAAATCACCACTCTAATTCTCATCTACTGACTGAAAAAAGTAACCCAAAAAAGCTTAAAGGGAGCTTAATGAACCAGAGTGTGTTTTCAAAATGATGTTTAGTGTGTTTAAATCAAAAGACATATTCATTAGAAATGTATGATAGGTTATTGATTTTCCACAAACCATAACACCTTTGAGAATAAACACATTTACATTTAATTTCAAAAGTTTCAACAAACTAAGTAATAATAAGTAGTAGTCATAAAGATAATATACTTGAATACTAATTATTAGATTGTTCCCTCATAAAAGTTCAGTCTGTACTTTGAGAGCCCCACGACATAATCAGCTCAGCCTCATGCATACTGTGTCAACAATTTCTGGTTGTAACTCCAGATTAGATAATAATAATTTACTAATTTAATGACATCCAAAAATTGCATGGAGTAACAGAGTTGCTTCGTTTTGGGAGTGTATCAGCCATGAGGACAGTGGTCAACTCGGATTGCAAAAGGCCTTCTCAAGGGGTGCTCAAGCCTCTGCTGAACTCTACAGTATGTGTGCATGTGCCTATCAACAGTTACGTGTGTATTACTCTGTTAATCTATTAATCAATACACTGAGTCAATGCTGATATATTTGTTGTTTATTTGGTATTTGGATTCCAAGAAAAAACAGAATTGACAAAATCTTTGATATATACAATATGAATACCATTAATTATATTGATAAACAAAGAAAAAAATAGATTTATAGATAACACACAAGCATAGAGAATAGTACTGTAATACAAAGATAAAGAATAGCCACAGTATGCAAAAGGTTATATACGTTTGGCATTCACTTTGGAAAACAAAAATAAATAGAAATTTATATTCATAGGATCTTCATTTTTCACAGTTTTTTTGGTTGAACAATGGGTAATTTGCTTAAGTCTCTAAAATAAAGAATCCCAATTTGACTCTAATGGTCTTTCCACCCTGAAGGCATAAGAATACATGCATCAGCATCTCAAAACAAAGTCCAGCAATCAGGACAGATAGGTTTCACATGCAAGTAGCATTCACTAGCATAGTATATGATGTCAAGATGAGATTTACAATAGTTAACACCAGATCTGCCCCTCTTAGCTTTGCTCTCATTGTGCTTTCAAGTGATGTCAGTTCGCAGTTGTCTAGCATGTAGCATTCTCTAATATCATCCATATTAATGCAGTCATGTGGTGTTCTCTGGTGTAGACCATAAATCAAATACCACTTGAAAGCATGGCTAATGGCTTGTGTAATTCTTAGGGCAGATTTACACAGTGATTCATTGACTGGAATGAGATGCATGACCCACAACAGGCCGGGCTAAGGTAAGGCATCCCTGCATGTTGTGTACTGGTAGTGCAGGTGCAAATTCAGAAGTCAGGGCTGAACATGAAGTCCAAAGCTTGTCTCTCTGCTGCAGCCACATTTGGATGCCAAAGGTCCACACTCAGAATAACTCGGGGTCCAGCATCTGGAGGCCCTTTAGAAATAGAAACAAGTGCATTTTAGTTTAAAGGTGCTCCGAGCTTTTCCGGAGAAAGATAGTTGATTGTTGAGTCTCATTTGGTCATCAAATACCAACACATACCCACAATCAACTGTCTTTCTCCAGGGTCGCTTACAGCAGCTTTACAGTGTGAGAGACATTTAGATTCATCATTCACAAGTTGGGAACAATTCATGAAAAAGAAAAAACACAGGTGCTTAAGTAAAGACTCACTTGAAAATAGAGATTATTCATTTTTAGGTATGTGTTTCATCATGAGAGTCAAGAGTAAAATTAAAGTTATAAGCACTTATTTTTTTCACAATTTTAGTTACAGTTTGTAACACTGAAACTGAAATTCCATTTTGAAAATAAACAAATGTGATTATTCCACACTAAAAACTGTACAATACAAATGCAATACATGGACACAAATTACACTAAAATTAGTTTTGCAAAGTTGTATGATATTCCACACCAACCCTTGTGGGAGACAGTGTGAAGGAACGAGTCATCAACCAGGAGGCAGTGTCCCTCTGACCAGCACTGAGGCTCCCCTCCCACCACCAGCTCACACGAGGGTGGAGTTTGCAGACCTACAAAAGTGATGTCTGTTTTTAAACTTTGGTAGCAAAACATCGTGTTTTCTCTGAGATAAGAAGGCCGTGCACTTCATTCTCATCTGTGTTTAAAACGGAAAGGATTATGTATATCCAGACAGATCACTACACAAAATGGGCTAAGGGCAAATGAACCTCAACTCTGACACTCAAAGTACTACATTATGCAATGGCTTAATACTTAATCAGGTCATTTTCGTTTCTTTTTTTAGTGTAAAAGTCTGACAACAATAGGCTATTTTTTGCGCTAGAACAGTGCTCCATAGTGTACCACTAACAGGTGGGTGTAAATCCTGTTGTTGACCGACTTAGAATACAGTTTTTGTGCATATATATGATCACACTCTGATTCATATTGTTGACTTTTGTGTAAGTTGGGGCACCTACAGCAGAGTGTATCCTATTAAATTCAGTTATACTATGTGAAGCAAAGGCAAAATTCATTACAGTTTCTTTGGAAAAGTCAGTGGAATCATTCATATTTGTCTAAAATGCAGATAAATAATGACAAATGTGCTTCTTTGACTCACCAAGATGACAACGTAGGCGTGTATTGGTGGGTCCATATGAGCTCCCCAACGTGGCTCCAGGTCCCAACAGCCAAAATCCAGCAGATCCCAATGAGTTGCTGCTTATGAACGTACGTAGAGAGAGAAGAGTCCGGTAGGTGCAGGGACAGGAGCGGCAGTTTCCTGCCACACTGACACCTGCACTGTACAAAGGAAACACTGCCTGGCCCTACAGAAGATGACAGAGGACATACAGTAGAATTAAACAGGATCAATGAATTTATTGTCCTATTACATGATTAACAAAAAGCCAATTAGTGAACATTGCCTACAATACTGACATAGATTCGGACCTAGATTCAGAAAACTAAATGACAATGTGGGGGGGGGGGGGGTTGTACATGGAGAACTGGTTCTGAAACAAGAGCACTTAGGTCATGCAGTTACGAGCTGGTGGAGACTTTCACTGTACGATCATGTATGAGGTTTTGAATTATAGATTATCGTTGGTGTAACTTAGAAACTTGAGAAGCAAAATTTTTTCATATTTTTCACATTTTCCCGTTCTGTAAGTCACAAACAAGCTTAATCATTGTAAGTGCAAAGATACAAAAGCGTTACAATACATTTATGAATATACTTAACTAATGTTGGGATATACACTGAATTTTATCAATGAGAAAAAATGACCTTTTTTTCTCCATCCACATAATGCTACTGTATGCTTCAGCTGGTCGCGCTGCGCCAGTTTCTTTCACACAGTACTTTGATAACCAATATTTTTCTATTCTTCATAATTGTATCTTTATGAGAAGCGTGGACGTGTTTCTTGTTCTGCCCTTTATTGCGTACCTTTGGACCCAGACAGGTCCAGCCGAATTTTGGGTCGATGCCTCGCTGGTAAACAGCTTTGAATTCAGCCAAGATCACAGAGTAGCTGGCTTCCAAGACCTCAATGTCATGTCGATGAGCATCGCGAGGGAAGAAAGGAACACTTGGTACATCTGGCAGGAAGAAGAGATGAGGCTTCTGTATAGCAGAGTGATCATTTAGTCTGACCTATAGTGAGAACAATGAGAAATCAATGATTCATTTCTGACAATGTTTCTGTCCTCAATTTTTTGGAGGGACTGTTTACTTGCTTTAATAGTGTTTGGACTTAATGAGGTGTTGACTATTTTTGCATGAGAGTATGCAGTTTATATATTTTGAAAACAAACTTTTCACCATAATGTCAATGCAATACATTAATAAACAAATAATATACACAAGATTTACTGCCAGTAACAAGCACCAGCTTGTAGCTTGCATGGAGTGAACTTACCTGCTCACGGAGGCCCTTATGAATGCGGCCCATGCCCACCCAACTGTAGCGCTTGGCATACTCTTGGAGCGCTGCGTACAGTTTCTTGGCTTCTGCAGATGCCTGGGCTGGGAACAAGGCATGACTCAGCACTGGGGTGAGGTAGCCCTGTCCCTGCTCCTCATCCTCCTCTGTTTCCATGGAAATAAAGGGAGTAATTTGATCACTCCTCGACAGCTTGGATCGGGCACTACACTTTGTTCCAGCACAGCTACCACCACGGGACATCATGGAGCGCCGTGAGCCCGACTTGAGCTTCCCAGCGTGTGTGTGGCCTGGGATGGGCAGGTCGGAGCCCATTCGATAACAGTGCCATAGGAAAAGTAGCAGTAGAGTCCACAGAAGGCCACTCAGTGAATGGACACCCAGCTCAACATATGGAGGCATGGGCAGTGTGTTCATTGACCAGTGCATCCTTTAAAGCTGAGAGACTGAAATACTGAAAAAGAAACAGATTGAGAAATTAGGGCAAATACTGTATTATTATTATTATTAGTAGTAGTAGTAGTAGTAGTAGTAGTAGTAGTATTCAGCTGAATAAAAAAAAAATGTTCAAACTAACCTAGAACAAATTCTATGGTGACTCCAGACTTTCCAAGCCCTGAAATATTGGCCTTGATAGTGGAATTTTTATTTGATGGGATTGTCTCTTAATTTACTCAATTTACTCAATAACAACATCAGGAGTAACATAGAGGACACTGTCAAAATAAATTTTTTGGCTTATCAAAGTGTTACAGACCATGGTAAGAGCAGAAGAGGATCTATTTGCCAACAAGCACAGCCTAATGGACTGTCCTGATTTCAAAGACCCCGCTCATTAGTTTATTTTCTTTCTACTTTAATCCCCTTCAGGGGTCACAGGGAGCGGATGCCTATCCCAGCATGCACTTAAAAGAAATTAGTGAAATGTTGTAGGACATGTTCCTGGTCCATCAGAGAGCCACTGACCCTTTGGTTTAGTTGCCTCTGAGACTGACCTCGGGTGTTATGTAAGTGCTGATCTTGCTCTCTGAGCAACGAGATCCAACTAGCTGTGGATGTATCTAAAGATCTCAACAAGGCAATACTAAGTCACACCAAGGCTCTCTACACTGTTGCTATGTCCACCAATTTAGATGATATCTGTTCATGATATCTGTTCATTCCTCGTAATGGTTTAAATGTGTTTTTCTGTGCTTCACTGAGCTTTGCAAAGTAGACAGGCTGAAGTTCAGCCTCAGCCTCATCTTATCAGTCTTTAACTTTTATTAAATGATGATTCTTGTGTTATCACAAACGTCGGTTTAATTAATTGCATCGCGCTCTCTCTCCTATTAGTTGAAAAATGTCTCTGTTAACTTATTTTCAGCTGTTGTTGTTGACATTTATGACATTTGTCACTTACAATTGACTTTTGGGGTATTACTGTAATTAAAGATGATGAAAACATTCAAATCAATTAATAGGACAAATATTGTTATCACATGGTTAGAGAACAAAGCTACCCACACACAGACACTTACAGGATGTACACTGTAGTCATCCTGTCACTACAGTGCCAAGGTGGACCAAATGCATTTGGACTGTATATAAATCAGATTTCTGTTACTGTGGTTTTATAACATCCAATAAAAAAGTGGAAGATAACAGAGACGGCCAAGTTCTGTCCTGTGAGCATTTGGTCTGGAAAACTGATTTAGCCCACACTCGATTTGATCAAAGATAAGTGTGTGTGTGTGTGTGTGTGTGTGTGTGTGAGAGAGAGAGAGAGAGAGAGAGAGAGAACATGCGTGTGTGTGTGCCGTGTGCGCGCGCGTGCCCGCCTGCCTGCATGAGACAGGCAGGCAGACTGAAAGAATTTCTTTACTGTTAACCACAAGCAGAAAACATGAATGCTTGTATGCGCGTGCGTGTGCTTTAGGTGGGAGGGCTCTTCCCTAATAGGCTTATTCCAACGGATTCGTTTCGTAGCTGCATCAATTACATGTTAAGTGATGATACTGCCCGCTGAAAACACCTATTAGGCTACAGCAGGGTTACGCATCATAAAAGTGTTCCATAAATTGTGGACTTGGGTCGGTTTTCTTGCAGTCGCTTCAGCGTTCATTTTGTTTTTTTTCCCCTGCACCAGCCCCCACAGCTCCGCTGGCTCATGTTTTCCATGTTAGCGCAAACATCATCCACCCATTACAGGAAAAAAAAAAAACACAGCACAAAAATGTTCGCCATGCATACCATAAGGCACATGCAAGGCCCTTCAATGAGCAAGCATACATGGCGTGCTGCATCTCACATCTCCGTATGATTACCTTCATATACCGTGCAGCGTTGTTTCGGACGTACACTTCAGCACCCGTGCTGGTGGACAGCTCCTCCAGCGCCCACAGACAAAATGTGGACGCTCTCCCGCGCGCCACTGCAGTTACCGCGCGCGGCCGCTAGGGCGCACCTGAAGCTTCAACACAAATGCCCTCACATCATAGCCGAATGCGTCAACCACACGGTAACCAGCTAGGGGCATCTCACCAGCACAAACCCCGCCGTGTTCTCGGGGCCTAAAGCAACAGGACACAGTCCAAGTTAACAGAGCACAGGACGCAGCCGAGGAGACAAAGGTAAGCGGCGGGCACCTTTCGACATTGCTGAGATGGTTGTCGGTCTCACGGTAATGATGACTGATGCCAAAAATCGTCCTCCGCACAAAGAGGGCCGGGGGAGGTGCGAGTGATGCTGCCTCGTATAGCCCCATCATTTTGTCACACACCAGGCTGGTAATTTCACCGAGGAAACGCCTCGAATAACGGCGGAGGGGCTTTTTGACACGTTGCCACGAACAGGTTGATCATACAATAAGGTTTCGAGTCTACCTGCGGCGAGGGCAGGCTCGTTTGGGGAATCTAGTAATAGCGCATTTTTCGGGCATGTTGTTGCAGATTTGGGTGCGAAAATGCAGAGGGAAAGCCTGAATATTTAACCTCAACACCGTGTGCGATGTGTACCTGTGCTCTCCCCCCCGGGCCTGTAAAAAAAGAACTTTTATTAAATTGTCATTTCTGCCTCTGTAGCCTATAGTATTTACTAGAAGGATATTTTCCAGATTGACCGAGCTAAGCTTTTACAGTACCAAATCGCAGTGATCCTCAAATTCGAGTCACTGTGGCCTGTGTGATGTAAACATATGCACAGTGCCTTGAATTACGATAGAATTTTAAATTACAGTAGGCTATATGACTAATACTTTGCTATTCATTATTGCTCCAGCCAACAGGGCTTATTGCCGTGCAGCCTGCAGTAATTACAAACCACTAATAAGCAATTACATTACACTGCAAGATACAGTGATTGTTCTATTTACATTATCACCCAATAGTTTGCTAATCAATCTGCTCACTGTAACCTTCTCAGGTCATTCAGTTTCATCCAAAGCCATGGGGTTCACACGCCTTGCTGTGATGCTGTCTGTCACCATGATCCACCTAGTTTCAGGTAACAATGTGTGTGTATGTGTGTATGTGTGTGAGTGTCCTCTAATGTGTGCATATTTAGTTTTCCCACCACAGCCATGGAATAATGCAGTGTTTTGTTTATCTCTAATCTAGAAAAGAAAGCAAATTTTCTTTGCACTTTGCTTGCCATGCCCTGCTAACTAAATATGTTTCAGTTGTTGTTGGGGATAAAAAAACAAAAACAAAAAACAAACAAAACAAAAGCAATAATTAGTCGTGGCTATTTCAGGTATGAGCTTTATGACTCCTGAGCCTGAAACACCACCAACATCAACCCCAGACTCTTACCCTCTGGGTGACCTGATCCATGCTGCCCTGCAGAGTAAGGAATACTTAGGAGAGGCTTCTGCAGGCACAGGTACACTAACACAGGCCTTTATGGCCGAGGTAATGCAGCTACAGTGCAACGTGGATGATTGCTCATTGGAAATGACAAACACTGAATTGAATCTTTTGACTCTGCAGGTACTACCACCAACCCGACACAGGCTGTGCCTGGGCTTGGGCAGACTGAGTCAACAGCGACGGTCATATCACCAGGGCTGCTCACCACAGCTTTAAGCTCCTCCTCTGCTGCCAGCCAGACAGGATCAAGGAATACCATGTCCTCGCTGCCCATAGAGGAGGAGACGACCACCACTCTGATCACCACGACCACCATCACTACAATGCACATGCCAGGTACCTGTATGCCACCACCTGGCTTCCCCCGAACGGTTGTTTATTGATTCAAGTTATGTTTCTGATAAAGCGATGTGAAAAAAGCCTGTACAGAAAAATTCTGAATTTCACCCGCGGCATTAGAGGTGTGAGGATTTCGGTGACGGCGGCAGTGACAACAGAGTCTTGCTGGATGACTTTTGGCTCCTGTCGTGACTTCAGTCATTTCTCTCCTGTGCCTCTCTTTGAAGACAGAGTAACAAGGAGCTCTTGACAGACAAGGTAACGTGAAACATGTTGTCATAAAATATTCATAGTGAAACATCAACAGGTTACTGTACAATGTGAGTTGCTTGTAAGAGGAAATATGCACATACAATACATACTTAGTATTTTTTAGAAACACTGTTACATAACCCCATCTTTAAAGACCAATGGTATTTTTTAAGCTAGATATGGAGTCAACATAGATATCTTTTGTATTAATGTAGTCTTACACCTGCTAATAATGGGAAGTGACATTCTGTAACATATTCAATATCCAGTATTGATTTTTAGCTCTCTGCTAATGTTGGAACATAGACATTAGAGAACAGACATCTGTGAGAGTTAAGAACAGTTTAAAGTCCAGACATTTTTGCTTCTGGTCCTATTTCTGCAAGAATAATGTGCCACTTGTATTTCTACATTACAGGATACATGCTGTAAGCTTCTGGAGGCAGAATGCAATGAGTGTATACGCCGAAGAGATTGATTTACTCACCTGGACTACTGTGAGAAGACTGCTGCCATATGTATCAGTAACATGTCTTGTTTGCATGTGCGCAGCTTAGATGATAGTTAGGATAGCTGACACTGGAAAGAGAAATACATGTGGTATACCCAACAGCACAGGGCAGTGAAGGTATCTGGCGAATCCAGGATCTATATGGCCAACTGAACCATGAGCACATTAACTTTTTCCCCCGTAGCACTCTGTGTGAAATCTACTGCTGATCCCAGTAAAAATCCTAATTTATTATCTTTAATAAGCAGTCACAAGGGATAATATACAGTTCTAAAGAGAAGTTGATGACTTGTAAAAAGAGGGCTTTGGACTCAAATCTGGAAGAATTTCGTACAGACTGCTTGTCTAGTTGTTATGCAACACTTTTGCTGTTAGGGCGCTTTCACACCTAACCTGTTTAATTCAGTTGAATCAAACCCTGATTCGTTGGCCCAGTTGTGCAGTGTGTCTTGACTGGTGCGAAACCCCGGCGCAGACCAAACAACCAGACCAAGACCCTTAGGAGAAGTTCATCTCGGCCCCTCTAACCTTGTGTTAAGATGTTGTTGCAAGTGCTTGGTGTTTGTTCTCCTCAGTCATCTGAAGGCAGCAGGTCCTCTTTGCAAAGTGTGAAGAAGTATGATATTTCCAGATGTTTCATCAAAGTGCATTTAGTATTCTGCAGGACCTTCTTCCTGTGTTTATTTTATTGCTCACATCCCAGACAAATCTGACCAGTCAGCAAAGTTAACGTTTTCATGTGGTGTGTAGTGATGCCATTTGGTTCGCTTGGATTTGACCTCGGTGTGAAAAGAAACTCAACGAAGAATAAAATGCACGAGTTCACAAACTCATGAACTGATTCAGACTAGAGCAAAACAAAAACAAAAGAAAATGCCTTTAGTGTATTTGCTGTTCAGATTGTCACATGAAAAGGTTATGTCTCCAGAAGAATCTTCACAATAAAGTCTAAATACACTTTTTGTCTTTTGGTTATTATTACAGCAAGCAAATTAAACTTAACCAGTGGGCATGAAGACAACTAATTAAATGAATAAAGAGCAATCGGGTGAACCTGTAGACACTATCCTTATTGACTTAATAAGAAGGGAAGTATTAATTTGACAAATCAGTCAGTCAACAATGCCATCATGACCAGAATACTAATAGTAATAGAGAGTGGTGAAGAATAGAATAGCATCCTGTATGAACTGACTGCCAGAAATTGACTTAAGTGAGACAACATTACAGCTTAGATTAGATTTCCTTTGACTGGGGTGCCTGTGCAGCTCTCACTGCAGGTGGATGAGAACTGTTACTCACTCTGGTCATGAAATAAAAGACAGCATTATAGCAACGGATACAAACGAGAGTTGATGAAATCTGATTTAGTAGGTAGGAGGTGGGTCAGCTGACTCACACCAGATGTGGGGAGAGAAATGTCATGAGATGAATGATCAGTGAGCTGTGTGTATTGTTTCGATGTAGTCCCATTGTTTTGCTCCTGAGAATGTGATTAAAAACTGATGCCACTTTCTGTCTGTATGGTAAATATGAAGTTACAGCCAGCAGCCAATTAGCTTAAGTTAGCACAAATATTGGAAACAGGGAATAATAGCAAGCTATAATATTACAGTAATAGATAAATGATTAGCTTAGATAATTTCCAGTCCTTACGCTATGCTAAGTTAATACTAACTAGCTGCTGACTGCAGCAACATGTTGTATTTACCATATTTGCAGAGTAGTGTCAGTTTTCTCATCTAATTTTCAGCAAGAAAGCAAGTAATCCCGCTGTATTTTCCAAAATGTCAAACTATTACTTCAACTTTTTTGAAAATAATTTCATTTTCTAATTATGTGATGGCACACAAGTGTATCTCCTGCACTCAAATCCCGTCCATCTTTATCAATGGCAGAGAGGCTTAGGCTGCATTAGAAGCCAGATTTTCCATTTATTGTCTGCATGCTCAGTTAACATCACAATA
>JBCAUF010000057.1:19746133-19756277 GCA_038406115.1 Haemulon aurolineatum | reverse complement strand
GGTGTGAAAACATGGTGTTTTTCATCCTGAGGGCATTTTGGGGGACACAAAATATTTCATAAGTGTAACACATTGAAAATTCAGACACCCAAATGAAACTGTGGAAAGCAAATGTGGTGCATTTTGCAGCGAAATAGGAGTGATTCACAACAGTAAAAAACCGGGTCTCCTGGTGAGGTTTTCGAGTGTTTATTCACAAAAGAAAAATAAGAGGTACAGTAATGTTTATCTGCAACATCCTACAGTTAGACTAGCACAAGAAAAGATGAGTCATAAAGCCACTGAACTGCCCCAGTAATGTCAGTTACACAGCGATATCTATTTAAAGTTTGCTGACATTAGCCAGCAAAAGCGACCGGTCATAGCAGCCCATGTACAGTAAGGCTGCAGCAGCAAAAACTACTTACTGTTTACTGAACTGAACAGATGTGGGTTTAATTGCTCATGAGCGAAAGAGGAAGAATGCGTTACTTCGCCTCTCAATAGTTATACAAGAGGGTTGGTGAGGGTCGGGAATGGAGGCGATGCAGGGTATTTTCATCTACGAGCCCTCTTGCTCTGCGTTGCTGATGAAAAATGTTACGAACACAGTCTTGAAAGACATGTTACACGCAAGACTGCTTTAAGGGGATGGGTAGGGGCTCCCATTATTTCCATGTGTCCTATATTTCATCATACCCATTATGGAGAGTTCATGTGACACGAGCACTTCAGGGAAAAGGGTGGAGAGATGATATTCGGGTCTGTTTGATGTCGTAGTCATGTCAACAGTGTTTCTGCCAGCTGCCTATGTAAAGGAATTTCCCCATAGGAGATGAGCGTGGAGGCAGCACGCATGAAGCGAAGCTGCTCAGCCTCGAGTTTCAGATCTGATTCATACCTTTAAATATGGAGGACTGGGACAGTAACCAAGAAAATAATTAAAAGTCCAGCACAGTGTGACTTCTGAGCCCCTCAGAGGTGCTCCCCAGGAGTGGCAGTGTGCCTTCATAACTCTGTGTACCAATACAAGTCTCAGTGGCATCTTCCCTTTAATCATTCTCTCACAGCACTCGCCAGATGAAATTGTCCAATGTCCCCGAAAACAATATATCCCTCAATAACGCTGTCAGGACTTATTCATCACTGCGAGGCCTGGTAAGCGACTAGCCTCCAATCCTTACTTATAGATCCATTTGTTATTAAAAAAAAAAAAAAAAACAGCAGAGAAACCGTCGCTGAGAGGAGTCCAGAAGAATGAGAGAGAAGGCAATTAGCCGTGCTGAATTAGTTTGAGTTTCAAAAGGCAGAAAAAACAAACGAGGATCCTGATAAATGCGCGAGTAAAGATACTGGCAGCATGAAATATTTACCACGGATTAATTGACGTGGGGTTTGAAAGTTGATGCAGAGGCAGATTCTTTAATTTGACCCACAAAAAAAATTGTTTTTGCCCCAGAACTGTAATTTTGTGATGGCACTCTGAGCGAGAGAGAGAGAGAGAGGGAGGGAGGGAGAGAGAGAGTGTGGACCATTATACGATACTAAAGCTCTCCACAGACATTAATGAAACTGTTTGAGGGTAAACAGCCAGTGGTGGGGACGACTGTTGAATAAATTAGGGCTTTAAATGAAGTAAAACAAATTCAATGAGCAAAAAAAAAGTGCTCTCTCACTCTGTCAATCAAACAAATTGTGGCTGTACACCTAAAGCAAATATCATAATGGTGTACCTGGATAACAATTACATTTTAAAAGCCTGTTTCTGGAACTGTCACAAGATATTTGTGCGCTTGAGCGACATTAATGGATTGAGCACTCGGGCTGCTTTATTTTAGGAGGGTCAAGTGAGGAGAGAAGGCCACGGTTAAAATGTAATCACGTGGAGCAAACACACGACAGGATGTCAGCTGAGAATATGTCACCACGGGGAACAAAACCATGTTAAGTGCAGTATCATCGCTCGGCTGGGCACGCAGAGCCCAGACAGCCCAAGCCTCCCAAATGGTCCAGACCATGGGTGACACATAAATGTACTTTATGAGACGAGGATTAATCTCTAAATAGGTTATCCCTGTTGTATGTTGGAATCCAGTCTGACAGCAGAGTTCAGCAGACGGGGCCGGATTTGAAAGCCGTCAGTCTCCGTCAGAAGGAGCGTGCTGGATCTTCACACAGACTGGCTGGCTTTGATCTGGAGCGCGTCTGCATCACCTTCATGTCAGCTGCAGAGGTGATAAACAATCTGCTGTGTGATCTACGTGTCACATGATGAGGATGATCTACATGATGCTCCTGGGTGGCAAAGTGCAGTGCTTCACAAATTTTTTTCTTCATCCCTTCATAGCATACGAACATACAGTATGTGATATGTGAACTATTCTCAGTCTCTCAGGGTTTTGGTAACACTTTAGATTACAGCCCACAATGTACAGTAAAATCTTCTTAAACCTTTATTCCATAACTTCATACATTATACATACTGACATATACTGGTATAGTACATTTATGTAAATACTACTTAAATGTATTGTATCAGCACACACTGATCTGGTACAAAATATGTAAATTAGGGAGCATTACACTTGATGCTCTACAGCATCATCAGATTGTTCAGGTGAGTTTCTCCGGTTTTTATAGTAGTAAAGTTATGTAGCTGAAATAAAAGTCATTAAAAAAGTCATTAAAACACAAAAGAAATATGATTGAAAATGAGCATATCTCTTGGCACCCTTGGCCTGTCTCAAGTGTCTTTCCAAGAGTTAGAAGAGATTGATACCACTCACCAAGCTTAGAATAAACACTGGAAACAGGGGCAAACAGCTGGACTGGCTGTGTCCAATACAAAGGTAACAACATACCAGCACCTCTACAGCTCTCTAGTTAGCATGTTACATAATTAAACTTTCACAAAAATCAAAAGTGAAAACAAGTTGTAGTTTTACAGGGTGATATGCCACTTCCACAGTATATGATGGCAAGACTCCAAGCTAAGCTAATTTGTTGGTCAGTGCGGCTTCATGTTTAGCACAAGAGTGATAATGATCACCCAAAAACAAAACAAAACAAAAAAACAACAACACAGAACTGTTCCTTTAAAGGTCAGGTCAGGCATATACTGTAGCATCTGGTGGCATCGAACACTGAAGCCGCCGCTTGTAACCAACTTGCCTCATCACCCTCTTCCAGAAATAGTGACTGTGAAAAACATGAAAAGCCCTCTCTGGACGCAGTGTTCCGGGCTACTGTAGAAACATGGTGGTACAATGTCAAACTCTGTGGAAGATGACCTATCCTGACTGTAGAAATAAAGGGCTCATTCTACGGAAACGAAAAACACAACCAACTATTATATTTGGGTAATTATAAATGAATGAAAACATAATTATAATGATTATATTCTAATTCCCCTAAATCGTGTGAATCATTACAGACTGGACCTTTAAAGAGTCCGCTCCTCCTGCTGACGTGACAGTGAACGGCTGCCAGCTGAGGGCATCTACCCCGTCGCTGACCCTGCACTCAGAGCTCGCTAAAACATCAAAATGTTCACATAAATTATTGTTACCCATTGTGAGAGGATAATGGATTTTTAGTGCACTACCATTATGGAAAGCTTTTGTATTTTCCCATACCCTATTTTAGTGTTGGCCTTGATAGTACTGTGATCATCACATTGTAAAGGCAAGTGGTCAAGCGTTACTATGCAGCACTAAGTATACCTCACTGCTGTACTGTTACAACAGTGGGTCTGCAGAAAAAGGCAGCATCACAGATAATTTTAGTTTATCATTTCATATAAGGTGTTAAATCAAAGGGATATATCTTGTGGTTATACTCCAAAGCTGACAATTCTGCATATTTTTAAACCACTGAAATCACAGCACGGCATGCCTCTTCAAACATAATTACTATTATCTGTTCCATGCAAAGATATTTGTATCATTTTTATGCTTTAATTGTATTGTTTTAAGTTAATTTTCTTTTTTTACCTCTTTGTAGGCCAAATCATACTACTTTCCCCACAGAGCAAAAGCTTGTTGTTCTGGATCAGGACAATCTCTCCTTGATGTCTCAGTCAGACATATTTTGATTCATTTTCTTTTCTATGTAGGAGATTAATTTCTAAATAGGTAATGTAATCCCTGACACCGTACCACAAATAATCATGCAGTACTCAGTTTTCCCAGTCACCTTGAATAGTGCCTTCAATCAAATATAAATATAGGGTGTATGTCTAGACTGTATGACTAGAGTTTCCTACTTATTTGAATCCATGTGCTTCTGTGTGTAGAAGCTGTAAAAAGAATATTGTTTGGCTTGGGCAGCATCCTTTATTGCACAGCAGCCAGATTTCAAGGTGGTAATTAAACTCGAGGTGTTTTAACTTTCTCTGATTATAATCACAACATAGCTGTCTCTTCTTTTTACTATTCGGTGATATACAAGCTTGAAGAAAACTAATTACGCTTTGATGAGGAGTGTTCACATGATTTATAACACAGCGGTCTCTGCTTCAGAGCCATTTGTTATCTTTGATTTACATGATGAACAAAACAGATAAAACAAACAACAGTAATGACTTTAACATCCGTTGAATCTTAGGAGATGAATTACCCTAGTGGCATGATCATTTTATTAAGAAAAACTTGAGTTAAAGTATCAATAGTATGATATTGCAGAATATGTACAACATAATAATAATGACACTCCATCACAGCATCAAAATAAAATGAACAAGAGAATAGTTTATTTTTTCTGTCAAGTGAAAAACTTTATTTCTATAGTTTTGGGGATTTTCCTGCTTTCAGATCAGTTGAAAATAATATCCCCCCCCACACAGACTGAAAAAAAGTTGTTTATATAATGTCTAATACGTGCTGCCCCATTGAGTTGAATGTAAAAAGTCTGGGAGATACATGATTTTTAACAGCCCAGTGATTTTATGAGTCTCACATTGAAATGTAAAATCTGAATCTGCAAAATAATCACCAACTTCAGAGAATGTAGAAGAGAAAAAAAACTATATTTCCATTTGTTCAAGTAATATAGAATAAAGTAGAAAGTCTCCTGAAAAAGAAAACTGTTCAATAAATGTTTTTTCCCCAATAAAACTTCATTGAAACATTTTAATGGATCCATCCTTTCTGAGTGTTCAAAATAGAGGTGGCCCGCGGCAAAGGTGAATTCAGCAGCTGTTTAACACCTCTGGGGCCCCCAGAGGGACCCCACAGGAGGAAGTGACAACTTGACGGGTTCGAGACCTTAAATGTCAACTTTTCTGGATCTAAGAAAAGGCATTATTATTTAGCGATATGACAGTGCAGTATTTTAGGATTAGAATCCAAAGAATTTTGAGAAAGTTTTTTCTTTTTATTCACCCGATTAAATGTGATGTCTTGTGTTCAGAGTTATATTCAACCAATATGTTGTTGTCTGTTTTGCAAACTTCTGAGTGTTTCCAGTAGAGCATCTGCAAAGCTTGGACTCCTGATTACAGCAGCCTGTGGTGACAGTGATCACAATATTAGCTCTATAAAAACAATATGCAATTTATTTGCAACAGCCCTCACGAGAAGTTGAGGAACAGATGCAAATGAATTCCTCACAGACTCCCTTCATCTTCGCATAACATTTGTCGGCCACAAACACGCTGAGATGTGAGGAGAGATTACTCCACTGCGTCACGTTTAAGACAATTCGTATAGGTCTGTGATGCACAAAGTCTCACACGCCACCTGCACTTTGCTCACATGCAGGAAGCTGAAACAAACATGAGGCTTTCAGGGCCCCCCCACTGTCTAAGGGGACAGCAAACACACTCGCAGGCAGTAGTCTTTCATGCACTGACACACACTACAACAAAGACCGGAAAGTGTGCCTTGTAACTAACCTCATCGCACAGATGGATCCTCCGACTCTATGAGGCTTCAAGGCATATGGGCACCGTGGGAAACACTGGGCTTGTTCTGATTGGCTAAATGGCTACATGCAAATTTTATCATGCAGCTCTGCAGTGGAGGGAGTAGGAAAAGCTATGGACACTGCGAGTGTGCATGTGTTTGGAGAGTACAAATTGGAGATACTTGTGCTTCACATGAGTGTTTCCACTTTATATTATACTTTGTACTTCTACTCATCGACATCTCAGACTCCAGAACTGAAGAAGCCTCTTGGATGAGAGGTTAAACGTCTCCAAGTACAAACAGTCCAATTACATTCAATTCACTTTCTTTGGATACATCTCAGAGGTAAATATTGTGCTTTTTACTCTACTTCATTTGTCTGACAGCTTCATATGTCTTTTGGTGCTTTTGAGTTTGATTTTTCCTGATTGAACTGAAGGATTAAAGGCTCTTTTGTGAAAACTTCCCTGATTCTTAAACTAAATAAACTATATTACAACCTCAAAAATGCACCATCACACAGGTAAAACAGGCTGTTTTTCTCAGCCCATGAAAAATTGACTTAACAGAGATATAGAACATAACCTTATCCAATGTGATCCATTGTTGCAGAGTAAACTACCAGACAGTATACAAAGTAGCTTGAATGAGCTCAACCTTTAAATGCAACATGCAGATTAATGCGGCAGTGATATTAATGGGAAAACACTAACTGCACAGTTTGCTTGATTTCACATAGGCTTTGACCTCACAAAAGGGATAAACCCAACAGTGACAGCTCTTGAAGGGCTATGCCTATTCTCATAGAATCTGAGGTTGCAGTATGTAAGTATAATATACTTCCACTTTTTACATGCAGCGATGTACTTTTACCTGAGTAAAGGATCTGAGTACTTCTTCCACCACTGTGTGTGTGTGTGTGTGTGTTTGAAAGCAACCTAACAGAAGTAAAGTTGTTTATACTTGTGAGTTAATTACAAAGATGATTATACGCTGTTGTGTGTCTAATTCAGTCTTCCTTCAGTATTGACACACAAACAAGAGTGATTCAGAATATCCCCAAGGCTAGAGGAGGAGGATGGGGATGTGGAGATGAAGGCAGAGAGGGGGATGCTGCTGCAGCAGCGACGGCGGCTGTCCAACATCAACATTCAACATCCCTGACCTTAGCAGCTACCAGCAGCATTTAGAGGGACTGGAGGAGCAAAGATAAAACATGATAATAATAGTAAATAAGAGGATAAATAACAAAGTTCACCATAGGTGTAAGCAGATGCAGAGCAGAGGGGATGGTGGGTAGGAGAGCCCAAGAGGTTGCAGTTTATTTATATTTCCATGTTTACGCCTATTTCCATTTCTCCATCCCCCTCCTCCTCCTCCTCCTCCTCTCCCTCTCTCTTTCTCTCCCCCTCTCTAAGAAATAAAACCTGAGTCTCTCATCTGCAACATCAGCAGCAGGGTGAACAGAGGTGCTTTTTGTCACTTTGACAGGAGTTACTATACAGTAGGAATATAGGAGAGCTATTATCCTGACACACAGACCTACTGTAGAAGCAATTTCATCCACGAGCATATACAGTAACCCAGGCCCATTTGTTTCCATATGTGGAGGCGCTGGGAGAATATCGCTCACAATTCATCTAAGGGGCTGCGAGAGGAACAGGGCGAGGCTGAATTTGCCCACCTCTCTGAACAAGACGTGCCGTGAGCTGAGAGGAGACAGGTTCATGTGCACCTCCCTTCTCCAGGTTGTTAATGCTCTGACTGGTCACAGCAGGAGGGCTGTTTGGCTGAAAAGCACCTTCTGTTATCCAGGTTGCACTCACACTTACTGTACACACGCCCATCTGCTTATCTGTGCGGACAGCACACGCGACAGATGCATGGAGAGGGAACGCGGTATGGTGTATGTGTGTGAGCGAGCACACGACATCCTCTCCGGCTCGTGTCATCGACCTCATCCTCAGGAAGTTTCTGCAAGCATCTACTTGTTTTTTAACTTCTTATCTGTCCATATTCAATGCCAATTAACAGTTCAAATTCCTTTACATAGGCTTACTTCTTCTGAAATATAGTTAATTAAAAAATTGTTTAATATTTTGGGAAATAGGTTTACGTACTTTCCAGTTGAGAGTTAGTTGAGGAGATTGATACCACTCTCATGTCTGTTGAATATGGTTAGCTTCATTTTGCTATACTTTTATTCTGCACGCCTCATGGTTGTATTGTTTTTGAAAAAAATGTAGCTTTTAATACGCCTTCTCCATATTCAGCCTTTTACGTTATAGGTTCATCGTTTGATGTGACACACCCATATAGTGTTTTGAACATTATGTGAGAGAAGTACAAGATCCAAAATGTTTCCATGATCATGAGTTAAACTTCACCTGAGAGGGTAAAGCTACTTCTAACACAAGTGTAAGAAACAAAGTCATTCAACTTTTTGCCACTGCTTCCTACCGCTGAAGTCCCAAAGCTCAAGACACACGAGCACCATAAGGGCGTTGTGTCTTTTTTGTTAAACATCTATGTTGCTCAGCAAAGTCGCACATTACTCGCTGCAGCAAGTCTCAGAAATTTACAACAAAGTCGTCTCAGTTGTTTGGAGATGGAGGTGGATCAGAGACTATCCCTGATCTTGAAGTAGTGCTTGAACAAAACTCCTGTCCTTGTCCACACCGATGTATTCATGGCTTGACGCAGCACTCTTACACAATAACAAGCTCGCAGTCTTTAGCACAAAACTGTGTCCAGAATTTTAAATCACAGCCGCTGAAGGGGAGATAAAATACTCTTTCTTCTTATGCGGGCTGTGATTACTGTGTATTCACACAGGAAGATTCCCATAGGTTTCTAAAAAAAGACCTGGGCCAAATACGACTATTTCTAATGCAGAGGATGAAAATTTGGTGGGTTTGTTATACAATATGATGTTAATTCAAATGTGGGATCATAGAGAGATTGTTGTATTTTCTCAACAAGAGTAAAGGAAAACCCATCGTAGCCAAAACAAACCCAAACATAATTTTTCTAGTCAGGTGATTGTAGCCAAAATCCTCACTGCCATAGTCTCTTTGCTGAATCAATATGTGTTCACGCTGTGGCTGTATTTGTCTTCTTACAGTCAGGGTTGGACTTCCTGACACTGCCGCACCGTGAGGAAACATCAGAGCAGAAAACACGGAAAACTTTAATTATTTCGTTGGCTCCTCTCAGACCGAATGTTCTCAAGATCATCTGCCGCGCCTTAAAACTTTCATGTGAATTATTGAAGCAGTCTGTAGCAATGAAGGCGATTTTCAAAAATACACACAAGGGGGGTAAAAGCACCCGGAGCAAAGAGGTGGTGCAGGGGAGGAGAAGGCAAACCAAACCTTACTTTATTATTAATTCATTTGGTTCTTACTGCCCAAAGATTTAAAAGGAACATGGAATGAAAACCGCTCCGGTTGGGGTTTTCTCCAGCCCAGTTCACTTATTTATTCACCCCTCTCTCTCCCACTTTATGAATTCAAGGCACGAATCGACGGCAAGAAAACACAACGACTCATGGATCTTTGCACAGTTCAACATAGCACTGAGCAGGCTTTGATGTTTTAATACGTGTGGGCCCCGTGTGTGTGTGCGTGAATAGGCAGGCAGCCTTGTTGATGTCCTCACAGAAATAAGAGAAAGAGCTGAAGCGGTCTGTGAAAAGACCTCACAGCTTAACCTCTGGTTTTCAAGGACTGCAAATGTGTGACTCTTTCTCAGCGCTTGTATAGACCAGCTCTGCCTCGTGTATGCACCCACTCATGCAGTGGGATATTAAAACACAGTGCAATTCATCACAAATCATTACGTGTTTGCTAAAGAAAATTCAACACGTGGGGATTCATTTATCGAAAACTTGACATTTGATTCTGTAACGAGAAAATCAAGACTGTAACTCTAAAGTAATTATCATAACAGACAAAGCAGACAAACATGTACTGTATGAATTTCCACAGATTACTGTATATCACACTCCAACAATGTCCTCTCCTCTCTCTTATTGTATTGTCTTCGATCGGGCTGTGACAAAGTCTCACAGGTGAGTCTGCTGAGAGCTTTCTGTCGACCTCAGATTCCCACCGCTGCTCTGTGCGCTGTGACCACCAACTGTCAATTACCCAATCACATTTTAGGAGAGCAGCCATAATTAATTAAATATGCATTAAAACAAACAGATGAATACCAGACACTGGCCTCTGTCCATGAGGGCGGGACAGTGCTGCAAG
>JBCAUF010000057.1:19640030-19654520 GCA_038406115.1 Haemulon aurolineatum | reverse complement strand
GAATGTCCAGTTGAGAAGAAGGTCAAGTTAGATGGGGGGTTAAATGCAGGATGCAGACCTTTGTCACATACATAACATAATGTCGGCTGCATGTTTGAACCTAAACTATGATATTTTTCTTAACCTAACCTAGTATTTTTATTGGCTAAACTACAAAACTGACCGTTTCACACTGTTAGCATGTGACGACAAAGGTCTGGTACCTATTCTGCAGTTAAGCTATGTGGACGTGCTGAGGAAACAGCCCTTGGAAACAGCTTTACAAAAAACAGTGTTAACAGCACTGTTATTCTGAAGAGGCTATATAGTTATTGTGGTGTAATGCATTTCACAGTTAGGTAACAAAATGGGGCTTTAAGAAAATCTCAAACTCGTCATTTTATGACCTATTTGATATGTTCCTCATAACGTCTCCTTGTCTTTCAGGAGATTTTCTCACAGCTCCTTTCATTACCTTACTGTGCCCCCACAGATCCAGCCTTCTAGCTTATATCTGTGAAATGTTATACCATAATTACTTCACAGTTTCTGCAGAATGTCGGTGTTATTCAGTTATGTCTCCTAGTACTGCACCTCAAAAGTACACAGTATTCACAAAAATACAAGAGTATAATTTATTTCTCCTTTTCTCTCAAATGTCCATCCTTTGTTCCCCATAGTCTTGTTTTTTCTAATTGTCTCTACATTCAAGTGCCAGTAGGGACCAGTATGGACTTTATTGGTACCTGAATCTTAATGTTTTAAAGTGCTACCAAATGTTGTTCGATTGATAAGCTTAGTAAGTTTAATACTAAAAGGTCTCTTCACAGCTTCAAGAAAAAAAAAACCCATTTTAATCCCAAAGACTATTTCATTAACACAAACTCATCACGGTACACCTGCACAGGCGATCACAGTAATTTCCCCTTTTTACTGCTTTATGAGAGACTTGGGATGGAGAAAAAAATAGTTCTTGGACAAACAATTTACATTACAGAACACAAAAACACAGAATTAGCTTTCGGTTTGAATTACAAATTGGCAGAGCTCGAGGCCAAATTACTCATGAAAGTCAAATCAAAAGCAACACTTTGTCGACTTTGTTGTAGCAAATGGCAATCTGCTAGTGTAATCGCTTGAAGAAGCAATGTCTTATATAAGAAATGCTTGAGTTGCTGTTTTACTGCCATGTGCCCAGATGTGTTTGAATCATACGGCCTGAGAATCCCTTGCTGATGTGTTCTTCCGGGCAAAACATGACAGCGGCAGCATGCACTGTAATTGATTCAGTGAGGAGTAGACACATGTACCGCCGAAGTCCTCTGTTCCACTTAACAACAAACAACAGTTATGAAAGTGATATTTTTATATCTGACTGCAGTGATCTGAAGAGGCTCAGTGTCACAGCAATATGTGGCTCCTGGTTATCAAACATGGCAGGTAAACAAAACGCTGCGGTACAGCCCAGTACAACACAACCAAGAGATAATTGAGAAACACCACCAGGGTCACACGTCACGGTAGTGTAGCATCTTTCAGCATACGGCAAGACCTCTCAGGCCTCTGGAAAACTATTCAAACTGAAATTACATTTTAGTGGCGGAGCCCGCGGGAGTGTGAGAATGAAATTCTGCACATATCAAACGCTCACCTAAGGCGAAACGCTGTAATGAATTTTTATTGCTGCACAGGCAATGAGTGCTGAATTGAGAGAAGATACGAGCAGTTAAAAACCTAATGGATAATCTTCAAATGTGTCATAGAAGTGGGAAAGGTGAACGAGGGGGGGAGTCGAGCTTAAATGATCACAGGATGGAGGGATCGTGAAAGGATCACCATCAAATTACGGGCGCAACTGGGCTGCCGACGTCAAGTGATGTAACTTTGCAAACAATTCAGTGATAAGCAGACGTCTAGTATATGGCGTGGCAGATATTCACTTGATGAGAAATTGCATTTCAACACTATAAAGTCTTCCTCTGTGACTCTAATCAGTCTGAAAATCATTCCCTTGGCTCGGGTTCAAGGCCTCAGATTCTTTCCTCGCACCTTTCCCAGCTGAGTAAATCCGTCTCAGCCTGGAACCTTTGATCCACGGGCAGAGAGGGAATCTAAATTCAAATGAAGGAAAGTGTTTGATCCGGACATGGTGACTCCTTGATTGCAGCTGACACAGCGATCTTTCTGATCACATAGAAGCAAGAGGTGGAACAAAGCACTATCATCTCATGACACTGTATGATAACAGTCACTTTACAAGACACTGTACAAGTTGTGTGCTACACAGGAGAGATGCAAAGACCTGAGAGCTTGATTTAAAATACAATTATCAATTTAATGGTGTGTCATCAGAGTTTACAGGGGTTGTGAACTACTCAATCAGCGCTACAAAGTGAACGGACAGGCTTAAGGTCATCCTCTCATCTTTCTCTCTCTTGCATGCACTTTAAATAATAGAGCATGGCAGAATTAGTCAGTTCAAATAGAGGTTATGCACTTCTCTCAATCAAAGAAAATTTTAAATCAGGCAAAATATTTTCTGGCTTTTTAAATAACTAAAACATTATCGAAGAGATCACTGTAGATTACTTTTTAAGCTTAGTGTGACAGTCTTATCCTGTCTGTATGTTGTCATGTAGTAAAAATCTTAAAATTGTCAAGCTGCATGGTGGATGAAAAATGTTCTCTAAATTGTGTGTGTAAAATGCGCATCTGGTTGTTTGCAGCATGCCTTGCATGACAAGTCATGCCAGTCAAGTAAATAATATATTTATAGTAATATACTAATCATAGATTCTTACTGGTCCGCTTCTGGACACCATCATCAACAAGGTGAGACACCTCAAAACCACATATCCATCATATTAATAGTAATTCAAGCGTGGCAACAATATAAAGTTATAATGCAGATTTATAGCTGTTTAAGAAGTGAAAATAAAAGATGGTAAGGATTGCACTATGTTTGCAAATTAACTTTTCATATGGTGCTTGAATATAAATGTGGGAAAAGTATTTAAAATCAAGATTAAGACTCTTCGCAGTCTCCTGTAATATTTACAACACTTGCACATTTGCAAGCCACGAGTCATAAAACACTTCTTGTCTTTGTACATAATAAATGAGATGCATCCGAAGAATTTAGCCAGCAGCCATCTCCACTTCTAACATAATACTTTCACTGTTACACTACTGTTCAGACTGCACATATTGAATAAGACACAAACAACAACAGATGCAAAACTCTGCAGGATTCCTTGTTTAATCATATGACTATACAACCAAAAGCACCGCCTCCACATATGGTGACTGCCACATACGCCCACACACACAAAACAGTGTCTGGCAGGAGATGGGGTCGAGCCAGGTTAGATTATATGCCCATTGCTTGCAAGTAAACATTTACTGCCCACTCCTTGCATTCTCCTACAGATTGTATTTACGTTGGGCCTGAATACAGTATGTTTTCACAGTGTTTATTAGTCTGGCCATTCATTTTCTTGCTGCTTGTTCATATCTGTGTTGTTGTGGCAACAACGGCAGAAGGACCAGCCTACGCTTGATTCTTGAGAAGCACTTCCAAGCATCCAAAGTGGATGCGGTCATGTAGTCTCTGAACTGCATCTCAACTCCTTGGTAAAAGCAATGGGGAAGCATCAAGGGACCAGGGTTGTTGTGTTTTGACCTTGATATAAATACCCAGGAAAATGCCTGACTCTCAATGCCATTTTTTGATAAGAAATAGTTTAACGGCACCAGCCAGGTTAACTTTAACCATTTAATCCTTTTATGTTGTGGAAACTGGAGCTCTACTGACCTCTCGAAATTCCTCATAAAGACGAGAGTGTCGATCTTGTCAGTGGGTTGGGATGCTGGAGTTTTGGTCCATCTTCAGTATGGGAGCACTGAAGTTGTTGCTAACTTCTGGGCTTCACTTTTATCAGCTGATGGCAAGCAAGACATGGGAACTCATAAGTTGTTGCATATATTCACCGACAAATGACTGAACTGCATTTATAGTTTTACAGTTATATCTCTGATATAGCTATATGGAGGCACATAGACCAATGTCATCATCACACACAAGTCACTCTCTCTCTTTCTCTCCATTTCTGTCTCTCTCCACTGTACTACCACGCAACTTTTACTTCTGTTAAAACATAGTCAGGCATGGCAGGTGGTCAATGCACTCTGGCAGAAACCCCGATTTCACGTGTTCAGCCAGCTCAGAGATGTGTCAGCTAGCATTCATGTGTTCTGCTGCTTGTGAGGGTTGTATGGCTTGCATGCCTGCCTGTCTGCAGCAGCGGTGCTGTGTGAAGCTGTGTATTAACTGATGTCGACATTGAGCTGTGAAATTTAAGAGATGTTGTGAGTGTCTCATGATATCCGGAGCGTTCAGGTCGAAAAAAAAGGGACAATCATACAGAGGAACGACACACAAGTTGAGTCTGCCATTGAACCAAAATGTACCACATCAGAACTGTAATTTATTTACAAGGTCACCCTTCACAGCTCTTTAAAACACTGGATCTTAACAAGCCAGTTCACTAGGTTTTAACACACTTGTAACCCCTCTAGCTCTCTGTAACATTACTTCATTGGCTAACGAAG
Organism: Haemulon aurolineatum; assembly: GCA_038406115.1. Classification (NCBI taxonomy): domain Eukaryota; kingdom Metazoa; phylum Chordata; class Actinopteri; order Lutjaniformes; family Haemulidae; genus Haemulon; species Haemulon aurolineatum. The sequence goes on along the minus strand of JBCAUF010000057.1, from coordinate 19,649,930 downwards.
TTAAACTGACATACCCGTATAGCATATTTATTGGGCTCTGGATGTGGCCTGTACATTTAACTGCGAATTGCCTCACACCAGGAGGCCAGTCTTGTAGATGTCCAAGGCATTGATGGGCTCCTTTGATGAACATCAGGTTTAGGATACTTCAGTATTTTAACAACAGGTAGTTCAGAGTATCTGTAATAGTGTCACGGTCTGTTTATCTTGAGAAAGACATTGTTCAGCCACTGAGCATCATCGAAGTCCACAGGCATGTCAGTCAGCAAAGAAGCTGTGGGGTGGGATTTCTGGCAAGTTTCTGCCAGCAGGCGACTGTTTGAGACTGCCCAAACATATTCACCACAATGGTTCAACCGTCAGGCCTGTGCTTTCTCTTTCTGACAAAATCTGTTCTCTGAATCACATGATCCACTTCTGCTGCTTTCTGCGCTGAAAAGAGTTTCATGTACATATAAAATCAAAGTGAAGGCTGCCATGAAAAGTCCAGATGCATCCTACTCTGACACAGCCATATTTCCATCTCACTGGTTTTAGTCGTTTGCCTTATCCTGGTCAGTAAGACCAATGCCATGTTTGGCAATCAAAGACCTCTGAATTCATTGCGTTGTCTATTCTGTGTTGAAGTGCTAATGATCCACAGAACAAAAGACTAACACTATATTTCAGCACAGACGGGATGTGGTGATGCCAAAGCAAGTGGCACAAATTGGCTCTCACACACAGGCTTTCATCCACATAGGATTGTGTGTCTTCACGCAACAAGTATGTAATAGGCTTAACAGATCACAGCTGAAAGATCCTTGGTCCCGAGCCTAAGCCAGTCTTGAAGGCAATTATAACCACAATGCCTTCACACCGCACGGCAGGAGGACAGACAGAGAGAAGATGAGCCGGGGGAGGAGTGATGCTGAAAGCCTTCATCGCTGTCACACATTCCCTGCGACTCGCTGCGACTGTCAGCCTCTCGTGACTGCGGTGAGGGGAGACTGTTCATTTCAATATCCAAACAAGGAATTGAAAGGCAACAAACATGGCTAACACACCAGCCTATAGTAATTTTGGCCCTGACAGGTGACGAGTTTCCCTCAGGCACATACAATAGGCAAACCTGTCGAGGTCCATATCTCATCTCTCCTGCCTGTCAAAGCCATTTCCCCTAACTGCCCAGCAGGAAAGTAAAAAAAAAATTCTACCACTGCATGTAGCACAAACCTGCCACTAGAAATGCAAATCTGACACACTTAAACTTGCAGTAGTGCGGTGCACTGGGAGACAGCAAGTAAAAATTGGGACATTAAGGAATATTTTGACATTTTTGGCCAATGTGCTCCTTTGTGCTCCTGCCCAGAGTTAGACAAGGAGCTTGATACCACTCTGGGCTGTGCAGCAAATATGCAGTCAGTTAGCTTAGCTTAGCATGAAGACTATTTCTTGGCTCTGAGCAGTTGCCATGAAACCTGCAGCCTCCGGCCAATAAATGGGGCATGTTAATTGGTGCTAATCATTTTTACACCTGCACTTTTGTATGCATTGAACAAACGGGATATGATACTAAGCGATCTTTAAAAAGCTGCTGGTTGGTGTATTTTGTTACCTTTGGACAGAACCAGCCTAGCTAGCTGCTTCCCCTTGTTTCCAGTCAGATATGACAGTTGTCCCAATTTGGATATTAAAGACATGGACTGTATTGGTGGCACTGACCTTAATCAGAAAACAACACATTATGTATGTGTTACTGTATAGTGTTGATGCATTGTACCAACCCCACAGCATCCTCGCCACATAACTTGAGCCACATGGAGTTGCAGTGTGCCAGTTTGGACCAATCTGCTGTCCCGTCTCCTCCACTAGCTTTAATGCTCCGCAGTCAGACTAAAAATTATAATGACCAAAGAATAGAGGTGTCCCTTTATGGCGAGAATAGTTTATTTTAATTTACACAGCACAGTGAAGCAGGTAGTTCAAACAAGATGGGGAGACTCAGAGGCTACAAACAGAATGGCGAGTGGTGCAGTGCCAGCATGCATCGAGGGATCGCTTATGGGCCTGGCTTACAGTAACTACCTCATAATGTTAGAGAGAGACAGGAAGAGAGAGCAGTGGATACCGGTGCCAGAAAATGTTTTACACACACACAAGCACACACACACCAGTTTAGCTGTGTTTTATCTGCTCCTGTTCTGCTTCACTGCTTCTGTAAAGGATCACCTGAAACAACAGGAGGCACAGACCATACGTGTTCTGGGTCATATGTATCATCCTGTCTCTGTCATGTTGAAAATGCAGAATACCCCTGATGTTTCGAGATTAAAACAAAAAACACTGATCCACTGTGATTTCAGTTAGTCCAGAGAATGACCAAAGAAGTCAATTAATCAATTACTAGATGGAAAGAAATATAACATTCAAGTAGCTTGAGAAAACGACTGACTGTTGATTCATTTGTCCGGCAAACGTATCAAACATTCTCTCTTTTCAGCCTCTCAGTTTTCTTTATTTCATTTGATAGTAAACTGGAAATTTTTAGGTGCAGAATAGGAGAAATCAAAAACTTGAGCACACCTCAAAAAGAAGAACAGGAGCGTAGGAGAAGGCCTGTAGGGCCAGCGTACTGAGAAAAAGAGGATGCTCAATAAACCCTCTTTTGCAAGTTGAGACTGTGTGGGAGCATCCTCTTTTTCTCTCTAGGTGCAGAATAGGGAAAACGAGCAACTTGGGGAGTGCCTTTGCTCCCGACATTAACAGTATTTTTCAATATTTTATGATGCTTTATAAAATAATTTACCCAAGAAAATAATCTTTATAGTTGTTGTAGTAGGTAGTTGCAGCTCTCATGATCTGTTCAACATTTTTGGCATTTTGGCTTAAAAAACTTTGACTTACTCTATAGTTAATTGTCTTGACTTCTGATTAATCCACTCATTGTTTCAGCCGTAGTAGGTCGGCAAAAACACTGCACACTGATTGAGATATATGAACAATAAATGAACGAAATAAATGAACGATGAGAGTTCATTAATTAGTGAGCAAGGAACAGGAAAAAAAATCCTCAGCACAACAATTGGTGAAAACAAGAAAAGTTACAACGAACCATTGTTTTCATTGCTGATTTAAAAAATCTGGACATTTGAGAGGCTGGAACCAGAGACTGTTTGGCATTATTGCTTAAAAAATGACTGAAACGACTGTCTGACTAATTGTGTGTCCATCCGGGCTGCCGGTACGGTATGAAGACAAGTATTCAGACCCCAGTTCCAGTGTAAGACAGGCTTCAACCACAAACCGCCTCTTCACCTATGACTATAATACTCACTCTACTTCAGAGTTTGAATGGATGAAAAGGGACTAGCAGGCAAGATGGCAGCCTGTCCCATGAGAAACCCAGAAGCTTTTCAAAATCTGCATTTGCCTTGATCACCCTGGTCCCCGTGTCCCTAATCTTACCTTCCCTCCTTTATCTCACTCTCTCCATCTGTCCATCTCTTTCTTTGCTCTCTCAAGCTCTCTCTATTCTTTATTCAGCAGACACCTGCATCATTCAAGTGTATAGGATTCCTGCCAGCACCTCTGCCTGACATTAAGGCAAAACCTGTGTTCGTTTGGGGGTGGTGAGCATGGGGTAGTGAGGCTTGGCAGGGAAGATGAGCAAAGATGAATGCCTTAAATGCCGCCTTTTACTCTACGCTGGCAGAAACAGTCGTCCATGTAATCACTACAGACTTCACTCTATGTACTACCCATGATTACATCTAACGTGGACTAATACTGAGCAGCATGGACCAACAGGCAGGAGGAAGGTGTTATCTGTCACTTTGGTAATACGTGTGATAACACCCAGTTAGTCACTCTTTTTACTCCACTGCTAGTTATTTCAGCTCTTTACAAGGTGGTTTAACTTGTAGAGTGGTGGGGGGGGGGGCTTTTTTCACAGCAAACATGTGGACCTGTCATGGCAGGAAAAGCACAGGTGCAATTAATATCATTAATTAGGCCTCTGCTCCATTAATCAGTCAGTGAGCCAGCAAGCACAAACCGGTAAAGCCACAGAGTGTAGAGACCTCATTAACGTTAATGTTATTAATTGCACCTGTGCTTTTCCCCACTATGACCTGTCATACTGGCAGCCATGCAGACTGTCTGAAATTACCGACAACCAAGTTTCATTACAGAAATACACTCATTGTCACTATCATTACAAAAACACATTCATTGTCACTGTCATTCAGTTAGCCATTATGGTGTAGCTAGCCTGGCTAGTACCTAATCTTGTCCAGCTAACTGTTAGCTAATTTCACGATAACGTTAAAGTCACGTTCGTCTTTGCCCAGTGGAGGTTATTTTGCTAAATGCCACAACGTCAGCCTCGAAGTTTATACATCATAATGATTCATGACACGAGGAAAATTTGCCTCCTTCATGAAATTGTTTAACGTTAAAATGAAAAATCTCAGTAGCATGACAAAAGCTAACATAGCTGTTAGCCTCAGTTTGTGCTCATAACACTGCCCATAATAATCGTTTTAAACTTAAAGTTTTGAATTGATGATCTGTTTTACACACAATAATCCTTCATGTGTCTTTTGACAAAACTTACCTGTGTTAGAAAGATTTGAGATTGGTATCCAGCTGATTGAAATCCTTTTGTCGTCTTGGTCTTCTTTGATTTTTAGGGAATTTATGTTTCCTTGGAAACATGTAAATTGAGACTTTTCAGGTAGGCAGGTGCACATCATTAACGTTACGGGACACATCTACTACGACACACCTTCCAAACTGTCGCACTTAAGTTTGGTTTAGGCACCAACACTACTTTGGGAATTTGGGAAAAAATCGTTAATCCAGACGTAAATAAAGGGGGCGTGTCCCTTATATTAGTGAAACTGGTGGGTCAGATAGCCTGTGAGACTGCAGATAGACCCTTCTCACTTTTTCAGCCACTTCAACAAAATTATGAAACCCGGAAGTGACATAGGTGTGTGCATTCAATTCCTGCGTGCTTACATCGCCAAACTACATGTAGGCCTATATAAAGGATCGTTTGACTTAATCAATCTAAACGAATTTTATTTTTGGCAGACAGGCTGATTTTCATAACAGTCATCATCTGGCGATGTGTTTTTGGCAGACCTAGGCACATAAAATCAAATTATTGTCACCTTTCAAAAATGCTGTCCTTGACTTACATGATATTTGATATTCACTGGTTCAACCTCTCTTCAAGTAATAATCCTGTGAGATTGCTGAAGATATGCTTCAAACTGGAAAAGTCTGGTACTCTGTCCAAATTACCCATGAATAAATGTGTCTTTCCCCCATGTAGCATTTAAGGAAGGCAGGCCTATATTGACCTGCATGGGTCACTGACAATTTAGAGTGAGAGGAATGGAAATGTCAACTGTGGGAGTCAATGAGCCAAGAAAAACAAACTCCTGCTGCCTACCAGCATGCTTATCAACACACAGTCTCTGAGAGTGAAGATGGATGAGCTGTCAGTCAACACACTACTTTAGAATGCCCTTAATACCACACACACATCAGATTAATCTCTGCTTTAACCCGTCTTTAAACATACACATGCCAAGAGCAGTGGGCTGCACAGAGCACCTGGGGACCAGTAAGGGTCAGATACCTTGCTCAAGGGCATCTCAGCCTCAGCCCTCTCCTGGGATTTGAATCAGCAACCTCTGGTTACAAGCCTTATTTCCTTCCCCTCAACCACAGACTACTTGCATGTGTATCAGGTACACTTGTGTCTTGGCAATCAATGAGACTTTGCAAAGTCCCTATTGTGTGGAAAGCCCGGTCCATGAAGTGCTTTGAACGTTTAGTGAAGAGGTATATTATCACAAACACAACACCTCGTGGACCACTTACAATTGGCCTGTCAAGCCTCTGGAGGGGTGAAAGATGCAACTCTGATTCTACTGCACACTCACCTTGAGAAACAAAAGAGTGAAGCGAAAATTATTTTCGAAAATGTATTGGCTACAGAATTTCCTCTTGAAGCTGGTTCTGAGCTGTACAATCCAGAGTATTGTTTTTGTTTATCTTGCACACCAACTATTGAACTAGCACTTTACCCTAATAGGCACTTTATGAAGTACACGGCCTCCAATATGTTGAGGAGGAGGAGCACAAACCAGTTCTTTCTTATACACCTATTTGTTGCAAATTGTGTATGTGTATGAGTATGTCTTGTGGTGACTGCAAACCAATTTCCCCACAGAGACAAATGAAGAATCTGACTAAAACACCAGAGAAATAAAACCAGATCTGATGTTCGGAAACCGATGAAAACGACATATGACTTAAGTAGAGCCTTGACAGTTCATTGCAAATGAGGGCAGTGCTCAGAAATTGGCCTAAATTGAAGCTAGATTGATGGTCTCTCTTGATGCAGAGAAAATCAATGTTAGAAGATATGAGGGGTAGTGTGAAGCATCAGAGATAAATAGACGTGACTGTATCTATTTGTTTGTGGACATATTAATCAGACCCAGTAGTAAATCAAGTCAGAAAATGAATTTCAACCCAGCCGATACGAGATTAGTTAAAGAGACAGGCCCACAACTCAGATGGAGGAGGCATTTAAACATTTACTGTTTTTCAGGTTGCACACGTCACTGTAAAACAAGGGCCTGATTCGAGCCGTGTGTTTGTACACACTCAACAATCCCAGACAAAGTTTCTCTTCCAATGTGTCAAGCCTCCTAAAAATAATTTAGTGCACACTAATCCAGAGCTCTCCTTTTCAATTAGTGGGAAGGTCAGGATTGTCAGAAGGAAGCAAATGAAACACAAGCTTAGGTTTTAATGAGGATCTCCACTGTGGCGAGACTCTACAGCCTTATGTCCGATAAGATTTTCTCACTGTGATCAAATCAAGTTAGAAAAAAGCCATTTCCGTGCAGGATTTCATAGGTTAAGAGAATAGATGAAACAGTATGGTTTTGCATTTCAGATGCAGTTACCATTCAAACTTTGGCATGAGAAAAAGGTTCCCCCTCATCAGCTCTTTCAAGTTGATTCAAAGGAGTGTGTTGACACAAGGAAGTGGTGCATGAATCATTATTTTGAGAAGAACAACCTCTCTACCTTTTGCCATTCATGAGATGTAAATACAAAAAAGAAACACCACCAAATCAGCCCCATGTCGACTATCCCCAAGCCTGCCTCTGAGAGAAGATGATTTATTGTCATGTACATATCCCCTGTGAGGGTTTATATCTGTAACAAGAAGTCTGAGACTATTTTAGCAGCATATTATCAATGCACTCCTCCTCCTTTGCCTCTTTGCCTGCTGTGCTCACCAAAAGATTAAGAGATCTAGTGTTCCTAGTTGCAGTTTGACTGAAAATGGGATTTTAATTTGACTGCTTCTCCATCACTGGTCAGCCAGTAGCTCATGAGCTGGTTAAAGAAAATGATCAATTTCTTACAGGGATATGTCTGGGACTGAATCTTCAAGCCTGTTTCTCTTGAGACAAATTCAACACATCTCGTTGTTATACTGTATCTGTGATGCTCAGTGCGACCAAGCAATAACTGTGATGAAATGTCAAAATGTTGCAAATGCAGGAGGTGAAATTGATATCTCTTCTCCTGAGAGACTTCTACGAATGACTGCAAATGTTGAGTCCTGACAGAAATCATTTCTCTTTCATTGTGACTAGTTGATAACAAACTTTTCAGATAGACATATTATTATGCAGCTGTTTCCAGTGACAAAAACTTCAGAGATGACCAGCTATTTTAAGGTATTGGTGACTAGGACTGTCATGAGATGATTAATTAATTAATTAATTAAAATTTGGTGTTGCCGTCACTCTTGTATGACAACCTGTTCAGTATTTTGATTGATGACTAGATTCATGAAGGACTAATGACTAATGCCGAGTACCAAATGTTAGCATGCTAACATACTACACTAAGATGGTGACCATTCATGTCATCTGATAACTCAAGACAGCAAGTGACAATAAAATACTGAGCACTTACAAAGCAACAGTATATTCAATAAATACATGTAGAGTTTCAGGCACTTCTACACAATTGAAGAAAAATCTGTTTCGTAGTCACAATATCAACAAAACGTTCATCTGAACCCTATTTACAAGTTGGTAGTAATAATGTTAACTCCCATATGACAAGAGCATAGCAAAAAGCCTTACAGAGCTGTTAGTGTGACTGTAGACTCTTAACACCACTACTTTGCCCCAGAGACAAGTTTTGTGAAGATCAATACAGTTTTTGAATTTCATGTTTTTACACAAACCCTGTGATCACCTTTGGGCCGTGGCTATTACCATACCTATCATTCTATACTTTTCCAGTTCTAGTTTGTGTATAACACAGTCCCTCCTTCGTAAGGTTGCGTCAGGTCAACCAAACAGGTGGATACATTGCAATACATTATTGAGGAGTAATCCATTTACTTAACAAAGTACTGTTGCTTGTATAATAGGCCTAATTTTTCAAGCCTGTAAATGCCAGTAAAATAATTCTGCCTTAAATCACTAACTGCTCACGGAGAGGAGGCTTTAATGGCAAATAACACGAATCAGGAGAAAGAGATGCTGCTATTTATGTGGGCAATGTGTGTCTTGGGAGGTCATTAGAGCAAGCTGAGTAATTCAGTAAATAAGCTTCTGGCAAAGTCAGTACACTTCCTCTTTCTGACAACACCGTCATGCCAGCAGTAAGTCAGGCTCCCTGTTCAATCGACCCCTCAGAAAACTCTGTCCACCTGACTTTGAATTGTGTCTGGATGAGCAGCAACATGACATAAGTTTGCAAACCAAGGAAAAAGAATATAACACGGGGAAATTCAATTAAGCTTTAGCTGGAAGCATCTGATAAGTTTATGGAAATTAAAGTTTTATGTAAATCAGTTGTCTGCCTGGCCCGGTGCCAGATCACAAGGGGCCTGAACGATATTGCATTCAAATTAGCTGCCTCAGAAAACTCAGCAGCTATGCCTAACAAGCCCAAAAACAACATTACATGAAATCTAGAGAGTGCACTGCATATTTTAAAAGAGATTTCACATCATCTGCTCACTCTCAACAGTTCACCTATTGCTGTAAAAATGATTTATAACCCAGCTCTACAATTATTCAAAATAACTAGCCTGCTACTACAATTCTGCTTCTGACATCATTGTTTTCTCTAAATTCAGTATAAAAACAGACTCTGGAGTATTAATTTTGTGATAAATTCTTTATTTAAACAATTCTCCTTCTGATTTCTTGGAGGACCAGACAAAGTGTGTGAGTGAAACCGTGCGTACGCCGCAGAGCTGAGAGCAGTGCCAGTCATAGAGTACACTGACATCTTGTGGACAATGAACGCAACTTCAGGGACAGAAGCTGCATGCATTGTACGTTCATTTAATCTTATGTAAAAACGGTTTGTGAGGCATCTCCTTACATGCATTCATTGATCCAGCAAATTCTCCACTGTAATGGCACTTATGGACACACATCTAATATAAATACAAATTGATATTCAACATGTGCACTGTGCGCTGCATTTTGTTACACTACTATTATTGCAACAACAAAAACAACAAAAAAACACAAATCAATCATCACATGTGCAGGAAACCTATACTTTAGGTACATTATTGATCCACTAAAATAATAATAACGATAATAATAGTAACATAAAAACATTTTCATAATACTCTCAACTGTCAGATGAAATTCTAATTGAAGTGTTTGAGTAAAAACATCCAGTTTCTGAAAGCATAAGGCACAGTCGGGGTAGATGTCAGTAAGTTTAAGGTCACTGCTGCCTTTGACACCTGCTGAGCAGATGTTACCTTGAGATGGTGGAGCTGGCATGCGATTGGCTAGAGGAAGTGGTGGCAGCACTGAGCTGAGAGAAACCACTATG